>JAOYMU010000192.1:94601582-94612264 GCA_025802295.1 Psammodynastes pulverulentus | reverse complement strand
TGTGAACCGCTTAGAGAGGGCTGTAAAAAGCACTGTAAAGCGGTATATAAATCTAAAGTGCTATTGCTATTGCTAATGGACCCATTGCTTAAGTCCTCAGTCAGTCCTATTTACAGACCTTGGAGGATTTCTCCTCTTTAAATAATGCTGCTATTTGCATTTACCTTTTTAATGTCCTTGTGACAATTCCAGGAACTTGGGTATGGGAAGAGATAATGTTTACTGTCTGTCATTGCTCTTTGGTTGACCTTATTTTTTTTTAACAAAACTTTCTTTGAAGATTACATGAAAGAAGGTACTTTATAAAAATGTGAGCTATAACTGAGAGATATAATGTCTCACCTCACAAAGCTTTTTCCTTTCTTTTGAAACTTTATGAGAAGAGTAGAGAGAAAAATGTAAAGACATGCATATTTATATCAAAAAGATTGATTTTCCTCTTGAATATCGTATGATAAATAATAAGAGCAGGGTTTTTTTAATATCAATAATTGGTGTTTGTAACAAGAGTTGTGCTGATAACCAGCTGAGCATCTTCTCTCTATCCTGCAGCAAAGAAGGGGGCAGAGTTGTTAAATGATTATCCTTTTCAAATATTCCATGCAGTCAAAGCTTCATTTTTAAAACATTTAGTGAAAAATCTTTTTTTGCTATTTTGAAAAATAAATTTCAGTTTGAAAGTGGATCTGTGTAATATAGAATTGAACAGCTGGATACTGTAAAAATCAAGAGCATTGCCCAGTTGGTCTGCCAGCCTACGTTGTAAATGGAGTCTGTGCTAAAAGCTCTTCTTCCAATTAAAGAATAAAGGCTTAGGTGCTTGCCACCTTTTTCAGCATATCTGATGTGGCTTTTCATTCCTTTCCTTTTTTTTTGATGTGGTTCGTCTTTAGACTTCTGTCTGCCATGATAGTAAAGCCCAGTAAAAGAAGGCAAGCAAGTTTTTAATATCATTACAAACTTCTGTTTCATCTGAATTTTACAGTCAATAAAAAAATTATCTTCCATTTTCACAGGGTCCTGATCTCAGGATATATTTTCTTAAAACAATATTTTCAGATGTAAAAGGAATATATTTTACTTGGTTAACTTTACACCTTGTTCAGTAATTACATTCCTTAATTTCCCCGTCAGCCTGCTTGCCCAGCTAACTGTTCTGATAAAAGAGTTGAAATTTGTTCAAAGGAAGAAATAAATGGGAGCTAGGGTAAGGCTAATGTAGAGAGAATTTGGAAATGGGAGCTTGTGGGATTATTTAAGCGCCTATTTAACATTTCCTCCCATACCATATACACTTGCAGGAGCTTAGTAGAAACAATTTTTTTACTCATTTGCCACAGTCCCCCTCTAATATTTTATACTGGATTCCTTTGTGCCAAATTCCATTGTTCTTCACATTATGGTTATATTTTAGATAACAAATCAAGTAATTTGAAAAAACAAAGTCTGGGAACAATGTTATGTAAAATATTTTCATATGTGATTTTATTCTAATAATTTAAGAGTCAACCTGGTGCATCAAGACGTTGGACTGATGCTGGGGAGATCCATAGATCCAGCCACAGAAGCTCACTGGATAATTTTGAGCCTGTTGATTTTTCTTTCTCTGACTAGCAGAGAAACAGGAAAAATGGAGGAAGCACTGTGAAAAATGGAAGTAGGGAGAATTACATATATCACCTTTAGCTTATGAATGAATGAATGAATGGGATATCAATCTAATAAATAAATGAACAACTCCCCAAAGGTTTAATTTGTGATTTCATCTATTTTCCTTTATACACACACAGAGTGGGAACACACAAACTTTACACATAAAAAGGAGCATAGTAAAGGATGAAAAAAATGCCTTTCATGGAAAAAATACTTAGAAAACAAGTTTGGCGTTATATATAAATGCATTTATGATCTTTATCTATAAACTCTAAACATCCATTAGGGATGTGCAAAGCTTCAAAAGGGTGCTTTGCTTTGATCAAAACCCTGAGTAATAGCCCCTTCAAGGTAGCTCTGCAACAGTTCAATAATAAGTGAAGATTCAGTGTAGCCAAGCATTGTCAAAGCATTCACTTTGAAGGCCTTCGATGGTACTTCCCCTGGTACTTCTGGCAAAACCCAGCAGTCTCACCTGTGGGAATCAAGATGGAGCAAGACAACAGTTCAAATTGAATCAATCTTGCCATTCATTCAGCTCCACAAAGCAAAGTGTCATTCTTTACCCAGACTTAACATTCATATTTAATATGTCTGTCCAACAAGGTGTTTATATAGATACAAATAATCTGATAAGAATGACTTTATTAGCATACAGTAACCAAAAATGGAGGCCACTTATAAATAAAACCATCAATAACTAAAAGGTAGACTCTTTCTGTTAACTTTGTTAGCTTTCTAGCCATACTAAGATTCAGCCTGTTGGGGATTCTTCTTATATAATTAAAAATTGTTTGAGGGGCAGAAAGCAGGAGTATAATCTCTCTATCCAAACTACTATATAATTCTATAGCATGTAGGATTGCACTACATAGTAACATGCAAGGAGGAAGTCATAGATGTAATATTCAGGTTGGAGATACTTCAAAAACTGGTTGTTTCAGATATGATCCTTCCCATTTTTATTTTCGCTACACGGATAAGCAAAAATAGTGTCTTGACATATTTCCATACTACATAATGATCTGTTATTATTATTACCACCAGCATACATGAATGAAGATGGACGCAATTATAAATGAGTCTATGTTTTTAATGTCCTGATTGATTGACTAATTTCAGATAATGATACATAACTCCATGGGATGTACGTTCTAATTTTATTAAAGTAAAAACTCACCCAGGCTTGTTCAATAAAGAGAACCATAAGGTCTCCATATAGGAGAGGCAAGTGGGATTATGTTTGATGCCTCATTAAATTTAAAAATATATTAAAAACAAAAGTGAAATTCAACAGAATACCTTTACTGATAGAACAGTTTCTGACAGCAGAACCAGAAAGACAGCAATTCTGGAAATTCTGTGCACTCTCAAAACCTGCTCTAGATGATCCAACAGCATTTCAGAATTTGAGGATATATGGCAGACAGAAGAGGAGATTGTGGTGTAGCATGCATAATAATCTTCTTGCTCAGCCTAAGACTTCACCAAGAAAAAGCAGAACAAAAACAGAAACAGAACAATCTGTAATAACAGAAGATACCCTGAGAGCAGTGGTGTGGTTTGTTTAAGTCTATTTTATATGTGAAATATAAAACTAATAATGGATACAATCATAATAGAATATGAATATATAATAGAATAGAATATATGAATATTATTAAGTTTTAAACACTTAAAAGGTCAGATCTTCTCCATTTCATCAGAAGCTCAGTACAGTCCTAAAGATTGCTTTGAATTGCAGCCCTGGTCTTTTCTTAAAGATCTCAGTGAAACATCTTATTTCTCAGAACAAAGACCTATTCTGTCATGGTACATAAATAGCATTTTTATTTTTAGTTATTTTTGTTGGCCAGTATGCTATTAAGATTTGAAAATCACTTCTTCTGGTAATTAGCAAATTCACATTTTTTTTCAGGATTAAAAAAAGGGAAAGAAACCCACCCTCTGTGTTATTAGGTTACAAAGTGAATTGTTCTGCAGCTGCAGAATCAAATGCTTTAGCTGAGTTAATGCTTTTCATTTCTTCTGCATGTGTCAGCATTAATGGAGGCAAGCTTCTATAAAGCTTTGCATGTGAAGATGGTGCTGAGCAGACTAGATTCAGTTCTGTTGAATGCTTTCTGCAATTTTTTTTTAAAAAGGAATACCACACAAAAGGAGACTTCAAATCAGGCTGAACTTCAAGTAAAAGTTAATGCTATTCTCTTTTGGGTTCAACCACCCACTTTGCTTAAGGTCACTAGTTGAGGCTAATGCTGTGCAGAGGGGCTGCAGCAAACTTGGCATCTCCTTGATTAGGCTCCCTGCTGATCTAATACACATACCAGCTCACTTGCCAAGTCAAATAACACATTTAGTGAATTGGAAATAAGATTTAAGTGAGCCAGCACAATGCGGCTTGCCCTCTCATCTTTTTACTGAATCCTTCTCTTTGTATGCTAGACTGTGAAAACTGCTCTTGTTAGAGGACTTAATCTTCATTTTTTTCCTGTAGATTATTTGGAAACAGGTCAATTGAATGTTGGAACTGCTAACTCCTCCTACTAAAGAAAAGGAGCTGCTTGTGGCATACTTAATACATCATTTAAATGCAAGGCTTCTATTATTAAAAGGAAAAATACAGTAGTATAAGCATCTCTTAAAATAGGTAAAAGAGTGTGAAGCATAATTGAAAAGGCAAAGTATATCTTTCTTTGCCATATATCTTTTTAAGAGGCTCTGGTATTAACTATTCATGATGAGTAATTGATAAAGTTGATTACATAAGAATATACCCATCTTGTCTGATTGTAATGCTGCATCTAATTCTTAATACAGACAGCTACAAACAATAGGATGACATTTCTATAGGACATTTCATTATTGCTTCTCATAATAGCAATCCAAAGCATTTCACATAATGCTTGACTTTGCACTATTCTAGTTTTTAATGACATGAGATTAAGATGATCATAAAGCATGACAGCTTGCATTTGGTATGTTTGTTTCCTGCTATTTTGGGCAAAGAACAGCCATTGAAGTTGTTGTAATTTGAGATTTATCACAGATTTATCTTAGATTATCATGTCATCAAAGATATAATCTCATCCCATCTTGTTGTGATACGTGGTACAGAGTTATGATATGTATTGACTTTTTTATGGTCTACCTATCTTTTTGGCTTATATAAATTTATGTGAGCTTTTTCCCTGTAGTGAATCCTGAAATACGAGCTTCCTTTTTAAGGCCTTTAATACGTTTTATATCAATATGAATGACAGCAATATATACTTGAGAGCCGAAATAGTAGCCAGAACAGCATTTAGTGCTCAGACAGAAAATATATGACTCAAATCTATGTAATTGTGTTTTGGGGTAATTAAAAAAAAGAGCTGGAAAAATAAATAACAGAACTGAATATCCATATCCCTATCCAAACTAATTTTATCTATAAAAATTTGCCACTTTCAGTGGAGGTGTGGGTGCTCGATTCATATGACAATATCACTGCTGCTTGCTAGTAGTAGCAAAAATAGATTTATCAAAACCATACTCATTATTTGCTCCCTGCCAAAGTAGCCAGCAACATTCCTTGAAGCTCTGAGGTGTAATATGATCACTAAAACGCCCTTCCCAGGTAGTTCTCTAGAATAAGGCTCTGAGCTACTGTGACATTATGGGAATAAGTAACTATGAAGAGTGCTAACCATAGGTCCATTTCATCACAATGACAAAAACCGCAATTGATCTTCTTGCAGAAGAAGGTGGAAAAGGAGAAAAAGAGAGAAGCAGCTAAATATTCTGCCTCAGGCTAAGATATGTATTGATAAGTATTAATAGAATAGAGCAGTGTCTCTCAACTTTGGTAACTTTAACATGTGTGGACTTCAATTCCCAGAATCACATCTTAAAGTGACTAAGGTTGAAAAACTGGAATAGAGCCTCAGGAATATACATGCTATTTCTTTTCTGAAAGTAGCTGAATTTGAACCGCACACAGGCAAAAACACTTGTAAAATACGTGGTTGAATGAAACTGGTTGGATGGCCCTCAACCAAATGTCAGATACATTATGGAACTGAATTGCTGCTTTTTAAGATCCATGAACTCAGATTTCTCAGTATTTTATTTTCTAGTCTGCTCGAAATTGTGGGTGGGGGATGCAACCAGTCTAAAGTTGCTTAAGACCAATTGTGTATATCAGTTTTCATTTTTAGCATCTCCATCTGGAAAAATTATTACTCTTTTCTGTCTGGAAAACCAGAAGGAATGTTTCAGAAAAATGTCAGCCATTGTAGAAAAATTCTGTTCAACTATGCAATGGCAAGCTTACAGCAAGCTATACAGCAATGTAATGATGGTAGTTTCATAAATGTGTAGTTATGCATTTCAGCAGCAAGAGGTCACTCTAACATTAGACCCTAGATTTCAAGTCAAGCAGAGGTCCCTTCAGTTATCTCTATGCTCTTTGTACTCATTTGAGGTAACACTATGTCTGCTTAATGACTAGGAAAAAATCAAACCATCAAAGGAATCGTAAGAAGGAAATTATAGGGCATGAAAGGAAAAATGGCAAAAGTATTGAATCTGGGTGTTAATCTGAATCCCTGGAAACTTTGAAATGAAAAGGCTAAAATTTACAGTAGCCAGCCAACACTAGCAAAGACAGCAATCAAATACATGTAAGGCAATAGTTGCATTAAATATACTGGTGCTTATTTCTTAGAAAATATGCATTGACTTATGCTTTAACTATTTAAGACCCTGTAGATGTCTAAATAGATGAATGGAAGAGCAAAAAATCAATATGAAAAATTCTACCAAAATGAATGAGGTCAAGACCAAAGCTAAATTTGACCACACATTCAGATTACTTAAATAGTAATACTTAGTAAATATTAAAGAGTAAATACTCAAAGAATTATAGTGGCGCAGTGGTTAGAATGAAATCCTGCAGGCTATCTCACTGCACACTCCAGTTCGATTCTGAATGGTTCAAGCTTGATTCAGCTTTCCATGCTTCTGAGTTCAGTAAAATAAGGACCCAATCGTTGTGGGCAATTCGCTGACTCTGTAAACCACTTTGAGAGAGCTGTAAAGCACTGAGAAGTGGTATATAAGTCTAAGTGTTATTGCTATTAAATAGCCATATATTACTTATTTTCTTTTTTAGAAAAAAAAATTATTAGAAATCACAATTCATAGAAAAAATGGAGGATCTCTGAAGACATCTAAAACTTTCAGAGACTTCATTTTGCTCTGGCTTTAAGTTGCATATTTTTCAAATAAATAAATCTATAAGATTAGGGTCTGTTCATCTTGTGGCAATAGAAGTAAACACTAAGATCAGCACATATACAGTACAATAAAATAGGTTTCAAATGTGAATGGTCACAATTTGTTATTTCCATGGTAGAATTTTCTACCATGTCTCCTACTCCCCCCCCCCAATTGTAATATGACACCTAGAAATAGGTATTGAAAAATATCCAATAATAATAATTGTACATTTTCCTCCACTTTGTTAGGATGAAGTATTACACAAAGTTAACTCTCAGAGAGATTGGTGCAGAAAAAAAAATGAGTTATTATAATGATCAAGGCCTCTCATGCAAATGACAATCAATCAAGCTTAGAAGCATAGGATAGTAGAAGACTCAGCACGTCAGGAAAAGTAGTAAACCTTAAAGCTAGAGGTTAATCCACAAACTGGCCATACTGATGATGATGCAGTCTGTTTAATCATTGTCGAATATATGCTAGAAATGTAAATGTATTTCTAGATATTTCTATTAAGTCCAAAATACACCATTCAAGCTTCCGAATGGCTGTTTCAGATATAATCAGTGGCCAAGTCAATATGATTCTAAATTGTGTTTGTGCTGTTTTTCATATGCAGATGTGTAATTGTTAAAACAGTACAATTAATATCAAGCCATATGTTAAAAGACTAGCAAAGATTAAAGGAAACTGTTTAGGGATAAAGAATGTTCTGCATCCAATACTCGGGGTTAATATCCTAGGCTTATAACTTGCTCAAAATAGAGCCATTAATTACAAGAGTCTGATTTGTTTTTCCTATTGCTACAGGACCCAAGATCCAAATCATAGTAGATTATGTTCTAGAATATTTTAAATCTTAAAAAAGGTATTGAGGTATTTCTTTGGAAAGAAAGAGCTGAGTTTATGATCTTATTCATACAGATTGGATTTTCCTAAGAAAATATCTTGGTCTTTGGGAGAATGTTCCTTTGTGAAGCTATTAATATAATTATGTATACCAGAGATATCAAATAATGAGGTGTATATCATCGTTCTCTGTAGCAGAAACAGATATTTCATACCCAATTTGCATAAATACCTGAAAAAAATATAACTAAGGATCATCAACAGATTCTCAAAGCCAGCAGGAGATCTATTGAAGCTAATAGCTCTCTAATTTGGGCTGATCTTTAAGGGAAAAGATTGTGCATCAACAAAAAATAGAGATAAGGGCTTCTGAATTCTAGCTTTACTAATTAATCTAATGAATTCCTAGCGCTTGATATTCATTTACCTAGTGTGTTGGACTTGCTTTTTCCTGTGCTGAAAGGGTAGCCAAAAGTTTTATTTCAGGATAAAATTGTGCACAAAATCCCCTCTCTTTTATTTATGCTTTTGACATTTGGAATCTTTTCTGTAAATTTATATTATTATTATTATTATTATTATTATTATTATTATTATTATTATTATTATTATTATTTACTCTTATTATTATACTCTTATTAGGAGATATAATCAATTGTAAACAACACAAAATATGTGTTCTAATACACATATGTAGGGCTTTTCCTGCTGGGGTTTTTTTCCTGTTTGCCATATGCATATAAAATAGAATTTTAGAACAAAGTTTAGCTTAAGAAAGCATGAAGAGAGGGAGGTGTGCACTATTTGATTTTGTATTTCAGTATTTTCCCACTAGGATCTAAATACTATTTTTTTTCTAGTACTTCTCCAACAATACTGTAGTCAGCTTATATCTACATTCTTGTATGTTTTTCTTTCCTAATTGTAATCTTATGAAGCCCCATAATATTAACACCTAACCCTTGATGAAAAAAGCAGTGACATTTGAAAGGGCTGGCAAGTTAGAAGAGAATTATTAACTGGAATCAGCAGCATCTCTATCAGCAACATATCTCTTTTTTCCAATAGTTTTAAAAATGATGTTGTTTCTCAGAGCCTTTCCCATAGGTAAAGTGTCACCTCAGATGAAGGTAAAGTTTCAGCACACTAGGGCTGAAAGTATATTAGCTTGTTAGTAAGGAAAATAAATAAGTGTAAGTGACATACTAATGTTGCTTTGGCTAAAGAAAGTACCGTACTTGCATCACTTATTGTAAATAGCTGTCCTCTTGCTGCTTTTTGTAATGGTCTACGGCAGACCATAAAAGGTGAGCTCTGTTTTTAATGTTCTTAAAACAACCAACTGAATTTTTCTTACTTCAAGATTCTCTGCAAAATGTAACAGCAATGAGAATGCCTAGGAAGAAAATTGTTACGGATATATAAAATGAAGACGGTGGAATGTATGGAATCATGATGCTGTAATGCTTTATCCAATCCAGGAAAAGATAATTGTATTTCATGTTCAATGTCCTTTCAATATTTTCAATTGAGCAGTATATTTTCCTGTCAGGGCTGCCACTGCTGTCTCCATTTAGTGTTTAGAATCGCTGAGTATTCTTCAAAAAAGAATCATTGTACCTTCACATTTTTCACTTAATACAATAAAGGCTCCAATTATAGGGTAACAATTATTACTTATGTCAAACAGACCATTATTCTTTGTAGGAACTGGCTGTAGTTAATGAAGACCAATCTTAGGAGATAACAACAACATTTTTGTGTTGACCGGTTTGATTGCTTTATCTGTGGCTTACACTTAGAAACTGTCAAATTTTTATCTTAAAATAGTCCCTAATCTAATCAAAGCTGCTTTTAATATACAATTTACATTTTCCAGATTTTTGAAATGTTAATTACTATATATGCCTAAATATATTTAGAAAAAGCCTTTGATTTAGATTACCAATTTAGGAAATATCCATCACTCCCAAATATCTATGGATTTATATTGTAGTTTCTTTATTCAACGGCTAGTCTATTTACTTGTTCTGAGCCTTTTTCCATTAGGCTTTAAATACCTGTCGCTCTATGATGCCAGCCAACTTTCCCCCAAAAATGCACAAGCAAATTTCAAACAGAATTAACACCAGGGAAGGCTGACCTTGGTCATATACATAAATCAAAGCAGATCCCTATTCTCCCCACCCAGACACACACACTTTCTTGGTCAGCAGAAAGTATTGTCCTTTAAAAATCAGAAACAGGGGAAGCCTAGACACTTCTATGCAAGAGTTGTGGAGAACCAACTCTCCAATATTTCTGATAAATGGCTGGAATTACCCCCAGTGTCCAGGAAAGGTCCAGAAAAGGTCCAGAAAAAAGCATTAGAGGACTTTGCTTTGGAATTCAAGTAATTTTCAAGAAATATAAATGTTTTTAGCTAAAAGCAGGGGTGGGGTTTTTTGGCAGCTCAATGACTGCCTCTACTTATGTCTTTTATGCCTACATCACATTATACAACAGGATACTCAAAAGTTCATAAAATAATAATTCTTCAATAAGAATTTCTATGCACTTTGTAAAACTCAGAGCCTGGAGAAATTTTAACAGATCTGTGCCACTCTGTGATATTTACTTTAAACAAACAGCCAGCTACTGGATGTTGTAAATAAGGCAGCTCTATGCTTTTATTTACAATGCTAAGATTGTAAAGTTAAAAAGTGATTTTATATATTTGTCCCTTTCTTTTCTTTTTCTTTCTTATAGTAGGGTTTTTACTTATCTTATTTATCTCTTGTGAGGTTGGTGTATCTGTCAAGGAATGGGTGGAGAAGAGCTGAGAGTTTTAGACATAAGCAGTGCTACATGCATAAGAAGCAGGGCTTTTTTTCTGCCGGAACACAGCGGTACTGCGTTCCGGCACCTTTTTCCGAGTC
>JAOYMU010000192.1:94577756-94595546 GCA_025802295.1 Psammodynastes pulverulentus | reverse complement strand
ATTGCTAAGTAGGGAGGGAGGGAGGTAGCAGCATTTCAGTAGTGATACAGAGGATGAAAAATGCAGGAAACGGAGAATGTGGAAGACAGATATAGAACATATAGATATAGATAATATAAATAGATACATTTAGAGATGACTGATCAATCAATTTGATATTTTTTTAAAACTCAAATTAATCACAGATTTTAAACTGAGGTTTGTTGAGATCTGATTGTATTGTTTGAATGAGAGTTTCAAGATAATAAGCAAAACAAGACAAAAAAAATACTAACCTATTTGCATGTCTATATCTTAACAGTGTTCATCATTACTAAATTCAATACCCACAGAAATTATCTCATTTGTTTAAATAATTTTTTGCATCAAAACACCTGTATAATTCAAAGATAAGCCAGCCATTTTATACTGTCTTAAGATCTTGGGAATTCATATTCATGATCCATTTTGACTTCCATAGGATTTTTATGTTAAATTAAATCAGTTTTGCTATTCTATACTGCTGTACAAGTGAGTCTTAATTACATGAGGAAAACTATGGAAAGTTTCTTGAATCAATCTGGATTAAAACATAATTTCACAGCCAAACAGAAACATGTTCCTAATCACTGCACTTGAATTATTGTTATGTAGCTTGGGGCTTGTATTAAAATCACTGAATAATTGCAATCAGATTATTATAATCAAGTACAAGGACAGTAATTACAGGTTACAGACATTTTAAACTGCCCTGAAAGTCCCATATACTGATCATATGCATATTAAAAGTTTATGTTAGTGATAAAATTAATGAACAGGATTGTCAGCTCCTGCCTGAGATATGTGTCACACGTCACTTCACAAAGAGGCAACATTTCTGCAAAGCACCCAACATGTTGACATGGTTTCCATTTCAAATATTAACTAGTGTAAATCTGAAATAGATTGTTCATTTTCAATTTTAGCTTTAAAAAATAAATCAATACTTTTGGTTTACAAATTTTCATTTTATTTGGATAACGAAATCTTCCTTTACTGATAGCATTTTTTTCATTAACTTTAGCTTCATTTGCCTCAGCGTGTGCGGGGTTAAAGAGGACTGGCAGCTCTAGCAAGCTTCCTAGTCACAGTTAGAAATATAAACAGAGGTCTCTGGTAAGAACTTCAATAACATTGAAATAGTGTTGTATGCATTATAATGTCATAATGCCGATGAGTCTAATTATGTACTTGTATCAGTTTGCATCAGACAACCAATGTACATGAAGAATTATGCATCACCTGTTCTGCCTTGCTACACCAGCTAATATCCACAGCTGTAAATGCCTTGAAATATGTGCTTAGAACTTCCTTCAGACAAAGCACACAATGACTTTTCTAGTAGTGGTGTGTATAAAGATGCTGTCAGCAGAATATGAGTTTGTGCCCAAGTCTCTCATCCTCTATTAAGCTCAATGTGTAGAGGCAAAGACTTGCATGCAGATTTTTATAATATCAGTGTACAAAGGAAACTGAACAGCATAAGGTTTCTAGTTTCCAATTTGGTACATGAATAATTTACCTTAACACTTAAAAATACTCAGTTTTTAAAAGCTGTGCACTTTGATTCCCTTCACTGTTGATTCCCTCCTTCCCTGTTTAAATGCGTCCATGTAAATTCAGTTGAAAATACCATAAATTAAATCAGCATTTATGATTTTCTCAAGCATTTCAGTTAACATAGTGAGATGATTTGAAATGCACAAAGCCAACTGAAGTGTGTGTAATAGTTTTGTTTTTACCAACAATTAAAAATGAATTTGAAATATAATTTGGATTGTCATACAAGCATACAAAATGCAAATAGATTAATAGGTACTACTTTGATGGGAAGGAAACAGCATTCCATGCACCTTTGGCATATTGCCAGGCTGGCCACATGACCACAGAAAATGTCTTTAGATAATGCTGACTTCTCAGCCAAGAAACAGAGATGAGCATTGTGCCCTAGAGCTGGATATGACTGCACAGGGAAACTTTTATTTTTATCTGTTGTCATTGGGGCTTAAATAAATTTTGGGAAATTATTCCAGAAAACCACTTTATTTTATGTGTATTTATGACTATTGTGTTGTTTTTGTATTTTTAAATTTTTCATTGTTAGTTCAGGATGCAACTTTTAAAGAATTAGGAACATTTTACATGGAAGAAACAAGTTAAAATCCATGCAATCCGTTCTGTTGCTTTCATACCATATAACTTCAAAAACTGCTTTTGTAAATGTCAATATTTTTTCAGGCAGAATGTAATGAAATTTGCAATAAAAAAAGATCCTGTAATGAGAAGTATCTCTGGAAAATGTCAAGAAGATAGGTTGAGGACATTTTGTACCAAACGAATGGACAAGTAGAAAATATGAATTCATTCATCTTTTTCATAAAAGAAAATGTAGTCTTTTAGCCAGACCATTAGTTAAAATTGCAAGAAACCCAAAAACTTTTAACAACTTCCTAAGAAGGAAATGGAAAGCACAAAATGAGTTAACTCTCTGAAATTGTCTCTAACCATCAACCTTCCAAAAATGAAGTACTCGAGCAACTAGTGATAGATAAAGTCACTCAGATTGAAGGCTGACCTGTCAGTCAGTGATTCCATTTCTCCCTTCCATTCCAATCTCCTATCCATATTACATATTAAAATTATAGAGAATGCTATATTTTTTTAGAAAGTAGGAACTACCTTATTTCCCATAACTGAGCTTAATCATCAAGCAGAAGAAGTAGAAATCCAGGACTGTGCTAAATTTTTGATAAAAACTGCTTTCTGAGCCTACAAGCAGTGAGGTAACCTAAGAATTCACTCCTTAATTCTATTTATGTACCTCCCAAGGCACAATTGCTCATAATCAGCAGGATAATTTTTATCACTCTGAGGCAGGAAACCTACTGTACAAAAACTATAGCATATTCCTTAAGAGTATTCTGAGCATTATTGAGGAAAATACTTAGACATATGCAAATCCCCAAGCCCGAAGGGAGGAGATTTTGGCTCTGTCCTCTTGCGTGATATGAACATTACATTTTACATCACCATCATGTCTATTCCCCTGCTTCCCTAAAATATTATGAGTAACTTCGAGCCATTGAAGGTTTATTCACTCCAGATGCTGAAATGTAATTCCCACTGTGGGAATTCCTACTGTTTGGAAGTATTTGAGTTGTTGTAAGTTCTCCACCATTTGTTGGGGGGGGGAGAGACAGAATTATTGCTTATGTTTATTCTTCAGGTATCTATCTTTTTTTTTTCTTTTGCTATCACCAGCCATTGGCATCTGTATCTTTCCATGCCCTGGAAGGCAATATGTATTACCTAAGCCCTTTTTAAAAAAATTTATTTTTATGGGAAAAGACTTCATGGTACTTCACTGTCATATGCAAACCTGGAAAATGTAAGTTTATTAAATATGAATAAAAAGAAGTTGATATTCAGAAGAACAAAATATTCCAGCAGACTAAACCTGTGCCAACTTTTGAGGCTTTGTATAGCCACCATGACAGCCAGCATAAGCCTGATAAAAGGCCAACCAAACACCCAGATGCTGCTTTTGGAAAATGACATGCTAGAGCTCAGCATCTGGGCTTTGCTACTGCCAAGTTCACCCCATGAGTGTACAATATTGGCTCAGATGTTGGACCAAGCAGAAGGGAAGTGGGCAGCATGGACTATGCTGAACACCACATTAACAAGATAACACTGAGCCAAACAAGCAATAAAATGTGTGAACTTGCCAGTCTGGTTTAGAACTTTTAAAACCTAAAGCCAAACCTAAATTCATACAGAAATATCATCTACACACAAGAAATTTCTCTCCAGGTAATCCAAGGAAACTAGAATGAAGCTTTCAGATGCAGCTATTATGGAATATACAAATAAAGCATTACAAATAAAGGCAAGGAAGAAACGCACAGTTTGCAACTAAAACTCAATAAAACTCTACTTAAAAAGTATCTAAACTAAATAAAAACTTAGTCACATATTTAAAAGGCTGAAGAAACAAGTGGCATTTGCATCTAACATCAATTAGGGAATAATAAAAGTCTATTTCTATTAGACCTGCGGTTTTATTACATTTAAAGCTTTTCTTTTTTGCCATTCCTAGCCTTCCTTGGAATAACCAGCTGTGAGCTACATAAGTTTCTGTGACAACTTCATTTTTCAAGACTCTAAAGTAAGTTTTTGTTATTCTTGGGAGGCACTTAGATTAGCAGTAACAATAAGAGAATATTTCAATCATTTTCAATAAAGAATGAACAAAAAATTAACACATCAAATGTTAACTCTTTTCTAACTAGTTTGTAACTTCTATATATACAAAATCACCATTACAGCAAAAATGGGATTTTTTCCCTCAATTCATTTTTGCATAAATAAGGCCAGGACTGGCTCATGCTAAGGTATAGATCAGGAGTTAAGGAGTTAATGTATTGTTAGGTGAGGCAAGTTAGCAGACAAGTTAATGTTCAACCAAACATATTACAACGTTTGAAAGCTGTCTCCTGTGTGAAGTAAACTGCTTCATGTAACCTAGGTCAGGGATAGTCATCCCCTGGGTAACAACTAAAAGCATTCAATTTGATTGGTCAGTGAGCTTGCACTGCTGACTGGAGAAGATCTCTAAGGGTAGTGTAAGTGTGTGCTGTGATCTAATCTAAAAATCATAGATTTTTGTAAAATGCTAATGATCACTGCTTGTCAGAAAGGAGGGAAATTAAATTGTCCTTGAGTCCTTATTTTAAAAGGATCTGAATTTATACGAATATTAGTTTTTAAATTTTATTGCATCACCCTATGTATTTATGTCCAGTATTTTTCATTTTTTTGGATGTCCACTATGCATGATAAAATGTCCCTTATACTTTTCAGATTTCCAACAATAACTAGAAGTACCTTTATATATCTAGACAATTTTGTTGGCAGCACATACCATTAGTATATCATTTTATTAAAAAATCTCTCTTAAATTGTAGAACAAAGTGAATTTTAAATTTATCTAAGGAATTAACTTAATGCATTATTGGACAGTGAACTCAGTTACTGGCATTCATTCATCACACTGAAGGCAGTAAAACAGTACAATGATTTTTATGTTGTAAATAACTGTGGGAAACAACAAAAGCAAAAATATTTAGACTAACTACTCGGAAATGGTTGCCTTGTCCTAAAAATTGTGTGTAGGAATTTGTGTAGTAGTACACAGATTTGTGCTGTTAGGAGAAAAGTAAACATTCCTGCCTGCATTGATTTGCAATAACAGTCAGTGTTAGTTGCTGCTGCCCACAAAATTATGAACCTGATTAACTACATCAAAAGTAATTCACCTATATGGTTAAATTCTCACAAAGAATTGGAATAAATCACCTGGATCTCCTCCTTCACACAATGGTCAATGGTGATCAAGTGGTGACGTATTTCAAGACTATATAGACTTCATTTCTTCTAGAGCAAGGATCTTCAAACTTGGCAAGTTTAAGACTTGTGGACTTCAACTCCAGAATTCCCGAGCTGACATGACTAGAGGAGGAATTCTGGAGTTGAAATCCACAAGTCTTAAAGCTGACAAGTTTGAAGACCCCTTTTCTAGAACAATAAAAATTATACGAGTCAGCAAAGTTATTTAATCTTTGAATATTTAAACGAGTGAAACTACAACATGCAAGGAAAAGATGAAAATGTCTTTTCTGCAAATAAAAATAATACTATGAAAAAAAAGTTAAAATTTTGGATTGTGAAAGGAAAAGAAATCAATATGGATCTATTTCCCAATGTTATTACAATTAGTCATAATGAGGTTGTGGTACCAATTTTCAATCATATTAGAAAGTAAACTTTAGTACTGTTTTTAAGCATGTCTTCATGATTGGTTTAAAAAAATTCTTTTAATACCAATTGAATTCAAGTGTATCTCACAAAATAATCAGGAGGAATCCATGGAGATTTGTAACAATTGCAGTTTGAAATTAAAGCATGTGAAAGTGGCTCTTGATACATTCCGGATGTAAGTGAAAAATGAATGCCCCCAAACTGCCAAAAAGGTCTCAGTTTTCAACATCTTATCTGTGAGTGGGATTTTCTATACTCCAGGAACATAAAAGGGGGATAGATTATAAATGATTGAACAATTGAGATTGTGTTTGCCCAATACTTCACCTATCATCAAAAGGCTGTGTAAATTTCATCAAGCCTAAATACACCACTCGATGATAAAAGAGAATTTAAATCCTGATGAATCTGCTTGTTTGACTGTTTTCACATTCGTTTAAAATGAGAAATATACCAGTAACTCAAGCCTATATAATAATTAAGGAATGTTGAAGGCTTCTGAATTTATTACGACCTCTTTTATTGAGTTTATAATTGTAACCAGGTGTCTTCTGAAAAGAAAGTCTTGGGCTTATATAGAGGTCACTAAAGTTTTAAGTTTACCTAGTAATCTAGCTCATAGCGGCAATATGTGTTATTGGCACAAATATGCTAAATAAAAATGAATAGAGGTGCCACATATGAATTTTAAGTACCGTTGGCAAGAAAAAGTTGAAAGCCTCTAACTAGGATGTACTCTACAATCTTGTAAATGATCAATAGCATGCAAGGTGTCCCCAACATGTGTGTTTTTGTGCATTCTGAATCACATGTTGCCCTTTGAATCCAGATGATAGATTTAGATGAGTGAGGAGTTAAATGTGAAATGCTAGGATATTTGATCTCTGTTCCGGTTGTTCTATTTTGAAATCACACCCTGTTGAAACCTTGTAAGTTTATAGAGCATCTGGGCACCTGTGGAGATTCTCAGTCATCCAGGTCATGGTTGTCCCAAAGGTGCTTTTTCAAGAAGCCACTAGACTTTCTTGTCTTTCTTTTCCTTTTCATCCAAGAAGCTTCTTCAGGTCTGACTGGATGGTGGGAAATGGAAGCATTTATATTCCTTGAATGCAGCTGGTCATTTGCATTCTTTTAGACAGTTGTTGAGGCCACTTGGAGGTTTGTCTGTGAACCTGTGTTATTTGCATTACTCAGATGACCCTAAGGACATAGGTGCTTGAAAAAGCACCTTTGGAAGAGCATCTGGACAATCACTTAAAAAGAGAACACTTCTGGACACATTACTGAACTTGCTGCTAAGCATCATATATTAGCAGAGCTACCGTCCTGTCTAAAATAGTCTGTTCAATTGTAAGCTACAATAGCCCTCTTGTCCTTTTCATAGCTTTATACATCACTCCCTTGAGGGTTTTAAAAAATGTTGCCATACAGGAAGCTCACGTATACCAATGTGTTCACTTATTGGTAGAAAATCAATGTGCCATTGCAGTTTCTAAGTGTTTACAGGACAAGAAATCTGTCCAGGATGTAGGTATATTTAAAAAAATCAAGTCCCCTTCTTTTTCTTCTGTTACTCCTTTATAGTTAATTAAAATTGGATACCTATTGAAGTAGATATCTCCAGACTGACAGGTATCATCTATAAGTTGGGTAGTAATTATTCAGTATAGCACTGTGGCAGGTTTTTAAAAGGATTGTTGCTGTTTTTGCTTTTGCTTTTATTATTTTTTATCACTTCGATTGTTTTGGATTATCTGAACTGTACTTCAAGTGCAATTATAGTTACAAGTATGTATTCATGACTTGAAGAAATTGATACATTCTTGCATTTTAAAAAATCCATGAACCTTAAATGCTTACACCTGCTTTCCCTTCCCTTTAAAAAAAATAGAAATGGTCAGGGGTGGTTTTCTCTTGGGGTTCCACCGGTTCGGTAATTTTGCGCATGTGCGCATGCACGTGTACATTTCCCCTCTGCGCGTGCAGCGCTTCCACACCTTTCTGCGCATGGGTACGCCGATCATCTGGGAGGATTCTTTGATCCTCTCAGCTGATCAGCAGCCATTTTTTAGCTACTGGTTCACCTGAACTGGTAGCTAAAAACCATTCGCAGATGATCGGAGAGGCGTCCCCTGCCCTTTCCAATCATCTGTGCATGGTTTTTAGCTACCGGTTCAGCCGAACTGGTAGTTAAAAATGGGCTGATCGGCACGCGCATGCTCAGAAGGGTGGGAAAAGCATGCGCATGCGGGGGACGGGTTTGAGCTACCGGTTCAGCTGAACTGGTAGCCATAATTTTCCCACGGTTTGCTCAAGTGGCAGTTTTTGCCACCACCGGTTCGGGTGAACCGGTGCGAACCGGTCTAATCCCACCTCTGGAAATGGTTCCTACCTTTTCCAGTTAATATGAGAGTGCTTGGGCTAATATTTTGTGATTTAGAGTTTCAGTTGAAGAATGTATCCTATATACTGAAGGTGGAACTGCTTAGCATATCAATGATGTCATCATATCTATGCCTTCTCCAAAGTAAAGCTTCAGAAGTCTGATGAAGTTTCTATAAAAGAATGAATAAGAGTTTACACTAGTTTATTTTATCTTCATATATATTTTCTAGTATCAGTATCCTTCCATTAAAGCAGAGTGTTCAGTGCATGCATTTATTTCACATATAGCGTTCTTTCTAGTAGCACTTGTTTCTATAACAATTACGTTTAAGGCCAATTGTTGTTGGCAGCCTCCCTATGAACATTGCTCCTAAACATGAGAAAATCTCAGGATGAAATTTACCACTCAGTTTGTAACTGCAGTGCTTTAGGGAAGATTGATCACTGCTTTTGGAGCTCTGGTAGCTGTAAATTATTGCAATCTGAGAAGATGTGTGACTTTCCTTTATAAATAGATTGTTCAAGCCGGCACAGTAGCATATGTTCCATGCTTTCTAATCCAAAATTATAGAAGTTAGGTCATGTTGTCCCCTAAAGTACAAAAAATGCCTTTGTCTAGAATATTCTTAACTGAAATTCAAATTGTTCAATGAGAAATTAGTAAATAAAATTTCATTCAATGCATTGTATGGAGCAGTCTCTGGCATCTCTAGGCAGTATGTGATGCTCTAGTGATCTGTCAATCAGTGACAATAACAATGCCAGTGATCTGACCTGGTAGGAAGCATCTCCTTATGTTCGTATAGACATTATTGCTAACTCTTGTATCTACAGTGGTTTAGAATAGTCTCATGGATTCAACCTTCTATTGATATGAAGAACTCTGCCTTCTTAGAGATAAATTCCTGAATAATCTTATAGATCCAAATGAAAGTTCAGTCTTTTCAACAAAATGACCTCTAGATGTATTTGTATGACATCACTCAGGATCACCAGCCAAAATAAATGGTGCCAAATTCTGGGAGTTGATGTCAGAATATATTTAGAAACAGCCAAGAGAATGATTTGATTAATACACCAGACATCAAGCTTTTATACTGAATAATGAGATATAATGTTAAATCTAAACCTAAATCTTAACTGTAGGCAAATTGAGATCTGTGTTTGAGAAATATATTCCAAAAAATATATTACCCTTTTGAGTATTGGTTACCTGGTTGTTTTTTTCTATTGCATAAATAGCCATATGATGGAGGCTGTATCATTTCCTTCATTACTTGTTTAGGAATTGCCTCAGTATATAAGCATGACACACACCAAGGAGAATAGCTTTTTGCTGCCTGTGTTTTTAACATAATATGCATTGGGTACAATTTTGGACTTCCTGAATTATCCTAAGATTCAAAAAGTTGTTGCTATTGTATGATTATTATGATTGGTTGAACAGTCAGTCTCCTTTAGAATGGATTTGGCATTTTTTTCCACCTATCAAGTCCTTCCTAAGGGCCTGCAACAGGCAGATATTGTTTGTTGGTATTAAAGATATCATAGGACGATGTAAGCTTATTATTATTTCATCCCACTTTAAACAAAATATGTAAGTCAAGATGACAAACCTGCCTAATATGCCTGTCTCCTATTTTACCTATAACAACCCTATGTAGTCGATTAGGCTGAAAGAAAGCGATTGGCCCAAAATCACCAAGTTATTATGAGGTTTACACTACAGAAATCTGAACAGGAGAAGGAGACTTAACCTCTCAAGCTCAAAATATATTGACTTTTTCTAGAACACAACAATAAAATAATGATTGCACATATTGGTGTAACATAGTAGATAAGTAAAGCTAATTACCACTTTCATATCACTGATATCTATGGTAGCTTCAGCCAAGAGAAGTTGGCCTTCTCACCCACCCATGCTATTTCCTGACTTTTATCTGCTCAGCTAAGTGACACGGCAGAGCGGACTGCCATGCTAAAACAGCTGAGAGGCGCTTTAGCTGGAGCTTGTCCAAGCTGCACACGTGCGCGCGCTGTCACCAAACCATTAGCAGCGCTGATAGGAAACCACTACTGATATAAATAGATTCAAATTATATGTTTGGGGGGGAAGGCAGGGAGATTAATGTAGGCATTATAACTACTTGCTGTGCAATGTATCTCACACATAGATTTAAGTATACCAATGGCTAAGCCCAGGTTGTATCAAATTTCTGCAATGAAGTATCTTCGTAGTATATTCTGAGTAAAGTAAAAACACTCCCAGACAGAGGAATGGAAGAGATATGGTGCTCTGTATAATGTCATAAGGAAAACAATAAAATCTATCTTTATTACATAAGGAAAACAGTAACAAGTTCAACCTCCCAAAACAGTTAGATTGCTTTTTTTAAAATGACTTAATGCCATTTCCAACCTGAATTCAAGAAATGTAACATTTCATTTGAATAAAATATTCTATATTCTCACATAGGTATTCGCTTGGAGCACTCAAAAGTACTTTTATGATTTAGTTAATTCATATTGTAGTATTAAAATGTGACCGAAGATTTGGAAATATGTTTCAAAAATCATTGTTTTTTCTATTCTTAAGCATTGTAAACCCCAACCCTCATCACTGCCCAATTGCAGATTAACCTTGGATCAGTGGTGGGATTGAAATAATTTAACAACCGGTTCTCTGCCCTAATGACCAGCTGGGTAGGCGTGGATGGATAATCATGTGACTGGGTGGAGCTCAGGCAACAGTAAGTCTGGGCATACTGCCAAGAACCTTTAGTGGTTATATGGGTTAACCAAGAGGCAGTTTCTGTAAGCAGGGCAATAAAGATTAGGCTACAAACAACTCCAGAATGTTTCCTTCCTGCCTTCCTTACAGGATTAGCCTTGTAACATGAAAAAAAAAACAAAAGGAAATTTCTTCCAACAACCGGTTCTCCGAACTGCTTAGAAAGTTAACAACCGGTTCTCGTAAATAGGTGTGAACCTGTTGAATCCCACCACTGATTCAGCCCAAATTGTTGCTGTGCCTGAGGCAGGAGCAAAATGGCATCTGTTCTCATGTAATGTTCAAAAGCAACTGGTGATGGATAATCACACAGCTGGATTTTAAAGCAGCAAACTGGATGGAAAATGGCAAGACAGGTCACTGACCATATTTTTTCTCTCCATTCCCGTGATACCTGAGATGTCTACTTCCTTTGTTTAAAGGTAGGTCCAGCCTTGTCTTTGCTCTCCAGGTGGCCCTCCTGCAGAATTCTTGCAAAGAATGGTCAAATTATGGGAAAATTATCAAGTTTCTTGAAAAGGAATAGGCTTATGACACATAATCTACTAAGCCTCATGCAGGCTTTCCTATCAACTATAGGTACTATAAAAGTAGAATTTTGGAACAACATAATAAAGCATATTATATAGGCCTTGCTTAACAACACTAATTGGGACTGGCAACTCTGTTGCTAAGCAACATATTTGTACAGTGCAATATCACATGACTATATTGACTTACAATGGCAAATCTGGTACTTCCGGTTGCCTTCTAGACCACGAGTGTCAAACTCAATTTCCTTGAGGGCTGCATCAGGGTTGCGTTTGACCTTGGGGGGCTGGAGTGAGCGTGGCCAGGGTGGGCATGGTCAGTTTGATATCACTCATGTTGGGGGGTGCCTGTGGTGGCCCAGTGCTCTGCCAGAGAAAATGGGCTCCCAAGCTCCATTTTTGCCTTCGACACCCTCCTGCAACCCTCTGCCCCCGAAAATGGAGCTCTACGGGCCAGTCCTTCACTCTTTCTAGGGTGGCCCTATGGGTCAGATCTACACAGCCCGCAGGCCAGATCTGGGCCCTGGGCCTTGAGTTTGACACCTCTATTCTAGACTAAGTCTGTACTTCCTTCATGATTATTAGATCTTAGCAAATTAGAAAGATAAATTTATTTCTTTTGGGTGCCAATTCCATTTAGTTTGTCCACTTTCCTTAATAAACGTTTGTCTACATCATAATGGATCGTAAAGCATGATGCTGATAAATGTAACATACCTAAATATCCGGCAAAATAGGCACAAAACTCGACAGTCAATTTATGCCATTGTTTAGTTACTCACACACTATCATATTGATTATTCATCATGGGTGTGTTGACTGCAACTTAAGTACTAGTTTAGTTCACATATCACATTAAATAGGTTGATTCTGTTTTGGTTTAAGATGTTGTATAAACCTAACCAATGTGATCTGTGCGGAAAGTAATAAAAGAATTCTGACTGGTGGGTTCTAGGAAGCCATATTTCTCTGCAGTTTCACTTTGATACTCCGAGAGCCCGCCCTTTGCCTTTTAAACTAATTTTTAACGGGGTTTAATCATCCTTGCCTCCTTTTAAATGTTTAATTTTTATATGCCGTTTTTATATTTTAATATTTTATCATACGCCGCCAATAAAGGAGTGTACAATAGGGAGAGGGGCGGTTTAAAAAGGTGAAAAATAAATACAAATAAAACATATCTGAGGGAATAAAGTTTCTTTAAACTGTTTTTTCCCCCCTGTTTTGAACACTTACTTAATTGCTGCCCAGCAAAAATGTAGCAAGGTTACAAGAGTTCTTTCTGCTCTTGCAAATAAATCCTGCCCTCAAGACATAAAGTACAAAGAAAACGTAAGGATTTGGGTTGTTTTTTTTCTCACCTTCCAGCCTTCTTCTGATATAAATTGCTGCTCAGATGCATTGTGGTACGGTTGCTTCTCCCTGTTAATATCTTGGATTCAGGCCAACTAGGTCAAGCATGAAAATATGGATAGGTTGCTTTGTAAAATATTTAAGAATACTGAAGGAGCAGTGCCAAATCAGCATTCTTCTTTGCCTATTTTCCTGTCTCTCATTAAGCTGTTTCCCAAATGCCTTCCATGAATTCGTTTGTATAGTGCAAACTACTAATGGAGCAGTTAGTTCTACCACAATTATACTTAGTGTTGCCCTGTCCTTTGAATGCTGATCTCCAAGTCCGAATAAAGAACCTGCATGAGTGGGAATCCTAATCAAGAAAGGCTTCCGGTAGTGTGGAGGAAGTTACAAAGTGGAACAATTGTTGATGCTCGAGGGACAGCTGAAACTAATAAGGCTCTCCTTCCTGTATACGTTTTTAATATTTATGGAAAGCGTGTCCATTTCTATGGTCCACATAATTTTCTTAGTTGCATTAGATCTGCTGCCACATGGCTCTGTCCAGCACTCCTTAATATGTACTGTAATGCAGAATGATTACGTTAAAGACATACGTCTCTAGTTCAGTTACTTCTCGGACAAAAGATTTGGCTCAATGGTGACATGGAAAATAGTAAATATTTGAGTCTCTCTAAGAAACTTACACAGCTAGTTCTCAACGTACGACCACAATTGAACCAACAATCTATGTTACTAAGTGAAACATTGGTTAGGTGAGCTCTGTCCCATTTTACAACCTTTTTTTTTGCCACAGCTGTTAGGTGAATCGCTGCAGTTGTTAACTTAGTAACACAGTTGTTAAGTGAATCTGGCTTCGCCGTTGATTTTGCTTGTCAGAATGTCGCAAAAGCTGATCACACGACTATAGGAAGCTGCAACTGTCATAAATATGCATCAGTTGCCAAGGGTCTGAATTTTGAACATGTGACCTTGGGGATGCGGCTACGGTCGTAAGTGTGAAAAGCAGTGATAAGTCACTTTTTTCACTGCCATTGTAACTTTGAACAGTCACTGTTAGTCAAGGATTAGCTGTATCCCAACATTAAAAACAGTCAGGGAACAAGACACACTGAAACGCTGCTGCAGAAATGTAATAATATGCTCTCTTCACATGTCACAAGAGCAAGGGAAACTTTACAGAATTTAGTTTACATTTTTTGGTACCATCATGGAAACTTTGTAATTTTGTAATGTAATAAAATAAAATTTACCATGTGTAAAGTATGTATTGAGGGAGACTTCAGTGGAGAGCAACTTTGATAAAAGTTGGGTTACTGTTCCCCATTGATTTCCACAATGCTTATTGTCCTTATGTGCGTTGGCTCTCTTTTTCAACATTTAAATTCAAAAGTTGAAAATGTTCTTTTCCTCCCTAACAATGTGTGAGTTTCCATGGAGGGGGAATTGATGGACTACAATAAAGCAACATTTTCCCAGGAGGGAGGGAGCACATTCCTAGAAGGGTGGTGAAACAAGAGACAGTACAGTTTGGAACTGGATTGTGGGAAGAGGAAAAGAGCTAGGGATAGGCACTTCCTAGAACCTCCCAGAGAATATCTGTTGGGAAGAGAGTAGTAAGGGTTTGGTCTGGCAAGATTCTGTCTGTTGTGTGTAAGCAAATAAAGGATTGAATTCTGGCTGAATTGTTCTATGTCGTTCTTGAGCTTAACCTGACACAGTGACACATTGTGAAGACTCTGGACATTAAGAACTTCAAGTTTCTCCTGCCAAATGATAGATCCTTATTAAATGATATTTACTGTCAGACAAAAGGGATGTGGTGGGGTGGCTCAGTGGCTAAGACACTGAGCTTGTCGATTGAAAGGTCAGCAGTTCAGCAGTTTGAATCCCTAGGGGTGAGCTCCTGTTACTTGTTCCAGCTTCTGCCAACCTAGCAATTCAAAAGCACATAAAAAATACAAGTAAAAAATAGGGACCATCTTTGGTGGGAAGTAACAGCATTCCGTGCGCCTTTGGCGTTTAGTCATACTGGCCACATGACTATGGAGACGTCTTCGGACAGCGCTGGCTCTTCGGCTTTGAAACGGAGATGAACACCGCTCCTTAGAGTCGAGAATGACTAGCACATATGTGCGAGTTTACTTACTGTCAGATATACAGAATAAGCCAATGGAGTCAAGATGGTCCATATTTATAATACCAATAGAGTAGTTTACAGAAGACAGATCTTTGCTTAAGAGCAGATAGATAGACTTCTGGCATTTTCCATGCGATGATTAAATATAAGGAATTGTGAGAAACAAGAGCCTGGAATCTTGAAGGCAAACATCCCTTGATTTAACAAAAAATATGTGCAGCTGCCCATCTTGTAGAACACAACTTTGGGCAGCTACATCAATAAGAACTAGCAATAAGAAAATCAAGAGAATCTGGCACCTGACCAAGAATCACCAATCCACATTGGTACTATCCTCGGGCTCCAGCTAAAAATTAACATTCCAGTATCATGAGAATCTTACCTACCTCTGTACTAAAAGAAATGTTAGAACATATTAGCCCTGACATGTTGAGTTTTCAGAAGCATCCTCAAAAAACACACACATTACAAGGCAACCTACCCAAAGAGGCAATGCAGTACAAGAAGTTGGAATTCAACCAACTCAGAGCAAAACCTATCTTGAACTCTCTTTGATAAGGCCATAGAGATAAATTCTACTGTCCTGGGAAGAAACAGATATAAAAATTAAATTTACTCTTGCACTGCCAGGAGAAGAACTAAGACCTAAGACATTAACATTTGTTTCTATGGGAATTTTTTTTTTAATGGCTTTCAGATTTTTTTCCCTTAGTTGGCTTTATCAGCACATAATATTTAATTAAAAGGGCATGTCTGCTGTCCCAAAGACACCATCTCAACCCTGAGATTTATTCTTAAGACCTCCTAGACAGTAATCTTTTATTGAACTATCAAAAAGAGTTTGTTCAAGCAATAATAAAGCAATGCTGTTTCTGTGGAATATGATTTTCTTCTGCTGGGGCACAAACTTTCATTATTGACGGTTTCTCTAAAATTTTGTGATGCTGCTCTTCATCTAGTAGGTTCTAGGTCTGTGAACCACTCATATATCCAGTGGTGGGATTCAACAGGTTCGTACCTATTCGTGAGAACCGGTTGTTAACTTTCTTTTAAGCAGTTCGGAGAACCAGTTGTTGGAAAAAATCTCCTTTTGGTTTTTTTCCATTCTACAGGGCTAATTAAGATGGGGAGATGGGGCGGGCTATAAGTCCGAAGTAAATTAAATTAAATTAAATTAATCCTGTAAGAAAGGCAAGAAGAAAACATTCTGGGGTTGTTTCTAGCCGAATCTTTATTGCTCTGCTTACAGAACCTGCCTCTCAATTAACCCTTATAACAGCTAAAGGTTCTTGGCAGTACGCCGAGACTTACTGTTGCCTGAGCTCCACCCAGTCACATGATCACCCAGCCATGCCTACCCAGCTGATAATTAGGGCAGGCTCCGGCCCATCTCAGCCACACCCACTCTGGCTCCCCAGAGTGAACCTCAATGACCAGGCCACACCCACTCTGGCTCCCCCAGGGCAAACAAAATCCCAATACGGCTCACAATAGGATCAGGTTTGACACCCTTGCTCTGAAGCATGTTGGGGACTTTAAAAAAAAATATAGAAGGATGTTTCCTGGCATGCCTTGACACCAGGAGAAGCAATTCAAGGATTCTGCAAGGCTGTTTCCTGGATTTTCAGCTGTGATTAATTGGTTGCTTCTTCAACATGCACCAGAGCTTTAATATGCTTGCTCAACATCTTGTTCAGAATATGGGGACCTGTAATTACTTGGCACGTCTGAAGTGTCGTGACATTCCTTAGTGCAGAGTCGAAAAAAACCCAAAAATGACCCCTCTCCAGCCCTGTCATAATTCACTGAGAATTATAGGAAGGACGCCCGCTCCCCCTTTCCCTTCAGGGGAGCATCAGCGTCTGATATTTCTAAAACAGACCTCATTATCCAGCCCATCATTTCCATTTATCAGTGCCTCGCAGCTCTTGGTATTCACAGATCAAAGAGTGTCATGTCCATCAATCACTAGATGCTCTTCATTTTGCTTTGTCTCCTGCAGCCATCAAAGAAAGCTTTTTTTTTTTAACGCTGCTCCTAATATCAAGGGTTAGGGACAGTGAGAAAAACCACCTGCTCTTTCCAAATGGAAGAAGCGGGGAGCTGCAATGATGAGAGAAGTTTCTGAAAACTTCCATTCACGTCACTTTTGATGTGAGCATGAAAGTTTCGGTCTCAGTTTATCACTTAAAGGACTTTCTTTCTCCTTGTGTTATTGTTGTTTACCTAAGGATGGCTTCTCTTCATGAAATCCACCTCATCTTGATAAGGAAGATACTTTTTTGAGCAAGGAAAGGAGGGGGACAAAACCCAGTTGTTTCTTTCCACGGCTGAGAATCTTCCTTTCATGAAACTCACAATGATTGAAACATTCAGAGACTGCTTCGCCTTTCTTTGACAGCACATAACAAAGTCCCCCAGTTCTTCTGATCAGATTAAAATCCCAGTCAAAGGATCTCTGGTTTAACAGCCTCTGAAAATGACAACATCGTGCAGCCCTGGTCTCCTTTTGTTATGATAACCCTGCAATCAGGAATATATTAAATCCCGGTGCAATCTCCTTTTGCAAATCCCAGCTTCATGCAGCAGAAGACATCTTGCCAGGATCTGTTTCAGTTCTTAAGAGGTACCAAGGATTGTGGAAGCAAGCAACCTTTCATAGCTCAGAGATCAGTGGTGGGATTCAAATAATTTAACAACCCTAATGACCAGCTGGGTAGGCGTGGCTGGGTGATCATGTGACTGGGTGG
>JAOYMU010000192.1:94528322-94539755 GCA_025802295.1 Psammodynastes pulverulentus | reverse complement strand
GCCTTTATCAGCTTATTTGCTTTGAAATTACTGTTAAAGTGGTTATGTTTTTGTTTTGTATGGTTAACGGGCAGTTTCTAAAATTCAAATTAGCATTTTCATTAAACTGATTCTGACACAACCCAACCTCCTGTTCAACCATAATAATATACTCATCCTATCAACTGAAGCAGAGATTGAATGGCTCTTTTCCTGACTTGGCTTTACACTTTAAAAAATGTTCTGTTCCACTGGCTAAACAGGGATTTGAAGTGGTCAGTCAAAGCTTTTCTTCTCACTTTTCAATTTTATGGTCCTATTTCATTACCCTTCTTTTTGTGCAATATGTCATTTTACATTATTTGTATTTTTTTCATATTTTACAGGATGTCACACTTAAATTGATCGAACTTCCAGAACACTGAATGCTGTATCTCAGCTATTGCCTTAAATCACCAAAAGAATGACAATGAACACTGACATTCCAAAGGTGCATTTTTCAACTGACTTTTTAATGAAATTTCACTAAAATAAAATGGTCTACTCATACGGAAAGGTGCTATGCTTTTCTTAAGTTGATAAAGTCCAAATTTGGTGAATTAAATAAAAGAATAAAATGTTTAATTGGCTGCTTAGGTATCATTTAAGCCAAGAATTGTAATTCTAAAAATGTATTTAAGCTCCTTGAAAAGTATTAAGATTTGACAACAAATCTGAACAGTAACTGAACAGTATTTAGTAATGTTGGAATATGTTTGCTTTTGGTGGTTGTCACAGAATCTTGGTAGCTATTAGATATTAATTTTATCTTGCTCTCTTCATTTCCCCTAAATAATTGTAGATGTTTACCTGACATTTAAGGCTAAATTTAAGAGAACTCCAGAAAGGAATGTAAACCAATTATGGTGCTCATATGGCAGTGACATGCTCATATGGCAGTGACTTTTAAAGGTATCATTTGAAATTTGCAACCCAAAATATTGCTTTGCTTGTCACATGACGAGTATAACTGCATACATCTGTTCACGTATTAAGATTGTCAGATGAGGCTTTCTTATGGAATCTCTATTCCCATAGATAATATTCTTTGTTTTCTTCTATGTTCTTCCCCATCACTGTGGATCTATGTAGTTATAAATAAGCATGTTACTTCATTTCACCACATTAAAGCAATCCTGAACAAATAGATACAATTTCTTTTGTTTGTCTACTTAATCATATATCACAGCTGATGTTGGTTGCTTTTTGTCTTCATGATTTGAAAATTTTGGGAATTGTAAGGATAACATCTGGTTATCTATGATGTGTTCAATCATGCTGTTATTTGTAACTGGACTATTATAACTTGTTATACATTGAGGCAATTTGATGTCCTTGTGGTATTGTCCTTGTGGTCTACTAAAAGCAATTGCTACTATTTCTTCCAAATTTTTGTGATATCAATTTATGAATCTTGGTATTTTGTAACCTTTTTCAAATTTGTGATTTCAGCAATACTATCTTTTGGAATGGCTCCATCAATAAATCAAGTATGTTCTTGGAACATAAAAGATGATGATAATGATGATTACTGTATAAGAAGATCATTAGACTTTTTTATATCCATTAGACTTAGAAGCTTAAATATGTCTTAGGTAGTAAGCTACTTTTCTTAATTAATAAATTAAAGTAGGTTTACTGATGTTATTGTGAAATAGCAGAAATTGCAAAGTTACTTAAAACAACTTATAGTAGTGAAACAAATCATTTGTATCAGATTAACATTCTTTTAAAATATATATGGTAGGAGATTTTGTTCAGTTATTCAATGGATTTGTATCTATTCTTATTTTATTTATATAACAAAGAAAAACCTTAGATGAACTGAATATCGCAACCTCCCTCCAACCAATTAGGTACATGGCTTTTAATTTCTTGCATATTAACATTGAGCAGTCAAAATAAGAGATTATTTGGGAATGATTACTATGATTGTAATCAGGGTTGACACTTGTAACACTTCAAACATGTAACCACCAACAGTTCCTTTACAATGAAAGAGCTCCCAGAACAACACATTTTAATAGTCAGAAGAGTTGTGAATTCACAGCTTTGCACAGCAGGTGTAGCTGCACATCTTTCCACCCTAAATACACATGCTCATCTAATCTGACAGATTAGACAATGGCATAAAAAATCACTGATGTTTAAACAAAGACTTCATCTCCATGGAGGCTAAGCTTGTTGCCCAATCGAATGCCACTAATAACTTTTCCAAGTCAAAAACAATGTATATTTTCTTAATGAAAACCAAACAGAAGCAAGAACAGGGCTTGATGACATTTTAAAAATTTGCTTTCTTGTCTTTTTTCAATATTTACCTTTGCATCATCCTGTACAGGGGTTTTGTTAATTAGTTGCATGTTGTGTGCATGCCTATAACCAAGACAGCACAGCAATTCAGGGTTCCTTGCATAAAAAAAATTAAAATCTAATTGGTCAAGGGATCTATACTTTTTAATTTTTGTATCTGCATCTCAAAATGTGCTGCAGAGAATCTGGGTGTGTATGGAGTAGATTTGAAGGCTGCAGGATGGGAAGAGAAAAAACATTCTATTACCTATTCAGAGATCCACTGCAACATTGCATATCACAATTTTCTTATTTAATGACCTGAATCTAATAATAGAAAACAATTGCATTTATATAAGTCAAGCCTCTTGATTTTTATCAATCCTACAAACTACTCTCTTCTATTCTTCTAATATCATAAACTCTGGTGCTTTCAAGGACATCATGGAATAAAGTACAGGGAATGAAAGGCTCACTTCTTTATGCCAGGATAAAACAACCATTGCATACATCCCTGTGATTATTCAAAACAACTGCACATTTAAACAGGAGAAGAAATGGGAAAATTTGCATAATCACAGCTACTTTAAAATTTTTAAGATAAAATCGTTTGGAAAGTACAAAAATAGAATGTCATTTTTCATTAATGTCATAAATGTGCATTCATCAAACAGGTGACAAACATACATTTGTTGATTAAAAGGGAGTGAACTAGCCACTAATGGAGTCTAGAAGGTTATTTAGAGAGAATTGCACTTGTCTCTAACTCAGAAAACGAAAATAGCAGACCAGATGCACTGTAGGTCAGTTACAAATGTAACTGCAGAGAGCTATAAATCTCTGGCATTACTCCAGTGGCTGTATCGTGCAATAGCCTTCCTATAATTTAAAGATTATGTAAGGTGTATAACAAACATGCTCAATAAAAATATTAAGTTAGAGACAAATCCTATAAATGCTCCAAAGAAAGAGCCATTGTCAAGCGGGATCATTGTTTAATCTGCTTCAAATAGGAACTGCTGCTAGTTATGTCAACAGTAGGAGGTCGGGTAAAACCCACCAAACAAAACAAGGCCGTCATCATGAAAACACTTTCACTTTTACTCAGAGGCTGTATCTGCCCTATATTGTTTTACTAACGAATAAATGTCGTATTGTGTTCCACTGAAAATCCCTGAAGTCAAAACGCCTAATTGAAAAATTGCACCAGACCAAAAACAAAACAAAACAAAACAAAACAAAACAAAACAAAACAAAACAAAACTATCTCAGTTAACTCTTTTTTGGCAGATTCTGCGATATATATTTTTTCTATCGGTGTTAATCCTGACTTTTCTACTAGGCCCTATTGCAGATATTTGTTCCTATTGTGAGGCTGATGGTTTTCAGAACCTAGTGAAACTATGAAGCTTTGGTGAACCATCACAAAATAACCCTGCCAACAATTTAACTATAACTGCAAGTATAAAATTAAGGAAAGAACTATTAAGTTGCTTTATATAATCTGTTGCTGAATGCAAACTTTTGAGAAAACAGCAGCATAAATGTTTTGGTCCATTATTTTTCTTTTGAAATAATTATGAAGAACTTTTAAAAAGCAAAAGGAAAAGAAATGGCAAGTGAAAAATGATAAATACATTTTAACTAGCATGAAAGATTACAGTGCCACTTTCTTAAATCAACTTTAACATACTATAGGAAGGATAATTGTTTTGAAATGACATTACTCCTGTAGTACATTTCCATAACATCATTACAGGCAATTTAGAGGATTTAAGTTCCAGAGCACTACACATCAATGAATTAAAATGCTAAGGGATATGAAAAACAAACCTTGGTCTTTAAATTTATATAAGCTAAATTATTACCACTGCTTCCTCTCAATTTTATTCACTTTTAAAATCTTGAAAAATATATTTATGGTGCTGAGGAAATGCATTGAGAAAAAGAATTTGTAATTTGAATGAAAATTCATATGGCCGTTGTGTACATTTCTTCAGATAGGCACAACTCTGCATTCACTTTTCCTAAGTATATATGTCTGATGTATACTTTTCCATATCATATATACTGGTCCTTAATATATTCATTTTATAATTCAAGTTATTCCAGTAAAGTCATGTGACTGCACTGTAATATCCTTGCAGATTTGAAAAATAGCATTGCTAACCTCTTATTAATAGGCAAACCAAGAATAACAATATCTCCCATAGTTAGCCAGCTGCATGTTTCTTACTGAGATGGTGAGCCTGTATATGAATTACCCTTCACTGATGACAGGTGCCATCTGTCCCTTACTCATCGGGCACAGATGTACATTATTTTTATCAACATGTGCAGACACCTGGGTTGTGCAAGTTGCAAAAATATTCAGAATTACACCATTCAGAAAGGCATTACTAAACTCCTTGCCTACCTTACCATTAGTATAACATTTGATGACTACATGATCTCAATACATATCAGTTTACCAGTAGCCCTCAACTTACAACCATCACTGAGCCTGGACTTACAGTCGTAAGTCATTATAGTCATAAATCAAGGCATCATGTGACCGGATTCAAAGTTATGACATTTTTTACAGTGATCCTTAAGTGACCACTGTGGTTGTTAAGGAAATGCTATGTTGTTAAGGAAACACCATGGCCATTAAACAAATTCATTTTCCCCAAGGGGTGTTTTTTGCCAGTAACCAGAACTGAATGCCAGAAAATGGTGAAAATGGTGCAAATTGCAATCATGTGATCATAGGATAATGGAAACAGACATAAAGGTGAGCCAGTTGCTGGGTTCCCAAAAGGCAACCATGTGACTGTGGGGTGTTATGTATGTATGTGCAGCTGTTGTAATTCCAAAAATAGGTTATAAGTGGCTCTTTGTAACTTTGTAACAGTCATCAAGAGAATGGTCATAAGTCTAGGATTACCTGTACAGTCTCTCTTCCAAAACAAAGTTCTGAAATTGTGCAGCTTATTTTTCTACTTAACGTAGAGATTTGCTCTTTCTAGAAAAAATATACCCTGTTCAAAGACCAAGTAATTATGTTTGGTATTCAAAGGTGACATCTTTGGTAATTCTACGAGTCGATATATCCTATGTTTAGCAAAAAGGAATAGAAGTTGATGGGACTACCCACTGATATTGATAATATTTCAACAAAAAGAATCTTATGTTAAGGCCTCACTAAATCCAAAAGCAGTTGTTAATGTGATAATAACCTTTCTGAAAACTTAACAGGAGGGAAATACATTTAAATCTATTTTACAATGTATTGGGAAGTTTAGAAAGAAATGGAGTTACAATAAGCTCTGACATGTTATAACCCCAGTGCATTTCAGTTGAGTGTTTTTTTCCTCATTCTCTTTATGACTCTGAAAACTATTGCTTCATGTTGCTTGTATGCAATGTCCTTTTAGCTGTGTGCACAGATAAGGAAAACAAGAAATCTATTTTGTTTGTTAAAATTATTACATTAAATGCTCATCCTCAGTGCAATTTTCAAATGGGAATTGACCAAGTCTTGTGTGGCAATGTGCAAATTTTCAGGCAATTTGAACTGATTTGGCTCTTCAGAAGGTTAAGGTAGTTTAATGGTCGAAAGCACATTGCTGCACACAGAAAGCTGCAAAAAGTCAAAGGGTTAGAGGATTAGGATTTCATTTCCTTTTAGCCATTGCCATGTCTGTTTCCTGTCCAAACTGTTTCTTGTTCATGTTTAACCCATGCTTTTAAAGCCAAGAATGATCATGAACTTGTGGGCCTTGGGCTTCATTTTAACAAGCCGTCTCTTGCACTTCGATATGTAATTTGTCATAAATGTCATAGGTCAGGAGGTGTTAGAAACTTGCAGCTAGCAGATGGTTGTTAGTTAGCTAGCAGTGGTTTATCTTTTAGAAGATTAAAAGATGCATTGTGGTATTTATTTACATGAATGTGCAATGTCATACCTTTCTCAAATGCTTTTAAGTTTCTTAGTTGACTTTGTTTAGATGGAAATGGGCAGCAACTGATGAGAAGTATTCTATTTGTCTTTATTTGGAGAAGACGCTCCATATGAATCCCATCTTCAGTTGTGTGTAAGAAACTGAATTCATTTAATGTTTAAACCAGTGCAGAGTTAATATTGTTTAATATTTATTTAATACTTAAATTTAGTAACATTTGAGAGCTGGTTTCTTTTCTGGTTCTGTATAGTGAATGTGCAACAAACACAATTGTTATAAAATATAGGTGATGGGCCAGAGATTTCAATCAACATATTAAGAGAAATCATTAACATACCCATCTCTTCTAGAGACGTAACATGGCAACTACAATCATAAAACATAGTTTGAAAACATTGTCATAAAGTAAGGTGGAATAAGATATAGGCTTCACAATTATTTTTAAACAGACTAAAGCTATGTCAAAATGCAAGAAGAAATGTTTTTGTTGAACTCCAACTCCCATCAAAATAGTCTACATTGCCAAAGTGAGGAATTGGAAAAATTGTGCTGAGGTAAAGTTCAAATATGTAGTTTAAAAATCAAACTACACTAGAATATGTTAATAAAAGCAAACTGGATGAATCCATCCTGCTATGATACCTTACCTCTAGTTCACTAGTAGAATTAGATGGAAAATATGTTCAGAAGAAACTGGGCTCCTCTGAACAAAATATCTATGTGTTATAAAGTGCATGAGTTGTAACATCCTCTCTCTATCAACAGCAGCATGATATTAATGATAATGCTGCTGGCATACTAGGATTTGCCATTGCTATTCTACCAGGATAAATTCTGGACTGGATATATAATCCCAGTTTAACTCTTTGGATTCATATGGGATACCTGTATTTAGGTTTATAAAACCAGCAGAAGAATCCACTAAAGGAGATACGTTTTAGACTACTTAAGAAGTGAAGCAGCTTTACCCTGATTGGGTTGATTCACATAATATTATCTGCTGTTGCCTGATATCATCCCTCCAAGAGAGGATTTTTCCAGGGTCATTTTCTATTTTTTAAACTAGAGATGCCTGACATTAAATGTGGAGACTTCTGCATGCAAAACATGTCTTGCACCCTTGAGCTATGGCTCCTCCCCATGAAATATTAATGATAATAACTAGTTCATTTATGGTAGCAAGAAATAAGCCAACCAGAGTCAGCACTTACTGAAAATTGTGAACAAATCTCTTCTACAGTTCACTGGAGTATCTTGACCTCTAGACATCTATACTGAAAACTCACAAACTATTAGAGAATTGTCTTTGAGATTTGGCCACTGGTGCAAATTTCTCTCTCTCTCTCTCTCTCTCTCTCTCTCTCTCTCTCTCTCTCTCTCTCTTTCCCCCCCATACAAACAAATTGTAAACTAAATATTTCTGAAAGGATTGTCCTTCATGGCCTTCTGAAGTGCATATTTTTAAATATGAATCTTAATGTAATTCACAATATAGCAAACTGAAAATACCCATGACCTCTTTTTATTGGTTTGGACCTGATCCACCTTGAGAATTGTACAATAAATCAACCCATTTGATAAAATATACTAGTTCCATTACTCATAAATGATACTTTTGAGTTCTTGTAGTTAGAACAATTTTCTGCCTCAACAACAAGGGGGAAAGTACCTTTCTATCTTAAAACCATCATTTATGTAATTAATATGGTTGCATTTCAGCATGGGAGTGATGGATAGATTTATTTTGCTGTAGCAATAAGACTATCATTCATGGCTAAGATTACTCATGTAAGCATCAGCATTTCATTTGTTCCGATGAGAAAAAGAAATGCTGTATACTAATGGCAAATGTATTTCATAAGAAACTTGACAACTTCAATGGATAAGAGTTGCTATTCTCAAATAGTAAAGCACTGATAGTCATTAGCTATATAACTGATAGAAAAGATCAGCTTTGATGACTGTCAATGAAGCTTATAAAAAAACTAGGAAGAGTGTATATTTCTTTTAATGAATGTGAAAGAAAAAAAATCTGAAAATGAGAGTGGGTTTATTTCATAATAAGAAAGTATAATGGCTATAAATATTTAAGTCATGTGTAGTTTAGATGTCTTGTCAGGGGTGGCTATTAGGTTGTTTCTCTGATGGTTGACTTCGGCATAGTTCACAATGCAATATTATTGGCTGCACAACTGTGAACCGAAACAAAAGAGCTCCAAGCAGCTCCTTCTTCCACCATTCTTTCTACTGACACTGCCCCTTGTTCACAAAACCCTTTTCAATTATATCCTTTGTTGTAAATGTTTACTTTTTTTTCATTCAAACCTCTTCTGTCTTGCTTCACTCCTCCAGGCAGCCAGCTAGCTGGAGCCAGAACAGAAAGTGAGGAAGATGGGAGGGGAAGGAAGCAGAGATCGCTAGGAAAGCCACACTAAAATGTAAACCCTCCTAAAACACATAGTGTCCAGCTTTACCTAAGTCTTCTTCAAACATATCAGGAACTATAACTTTGCCTCTCAGCTTCAATTCAATTGAAACATCAAGGAAAGGAACCACTTTATATGAACCACCAAGCATTTAATTTCTTTTAGTCTGGGTCACTTTTTTAAAAAGAACTTATCACTATTTGCAAACGTATTTTGAGAAAAATAATATTTTTAACAACAACACACAACAACTAGAAAACAAAGCTTTCTCTATATTATAGAGAATGTCTCCTTCAGTTGTTCTTGTTTTGCACAGAAATAGCATTTTTCCTTCATGTTTACAATATAACATATTACAATACATTGCCAAAATCCATAAAAATGCTTCGAACTAACAAATCAAGGCAAATATAGCTGTTCCTGAAATTCTTCACACAGAGATTTTCAACAACATATTTATAGTTAATAGAACAACAAAGTAAAATAAATAAAAGCTATATATATATATATATGAGAAAAACAAAAACTTATATATATTAAAATACAAACAATAACATTATGTTATTATTAAAATGCATTACTATTAAAACCATAACTGTTTTAACAAGAGTTCTAAAAATACCTGAACTTTCTATGTACACAGTTAAATAGGATACTGAAAATTTCTAGATTTAAGTTCCCATTCTGGATATACAAACTGGACAGGCAATGGCATTTGTTTCTAAGCAAATATAAACAAGATTGTCTTGCATGTGAAACTTTGAGAAAAACAAAATCCTTGACTGCATATTGTTTCTTCAGAAGTTACCGATGAATCCTGATGCAGTCTAATCCTTTGAACATTGCTCAGAAATGGATCTACACTAAAAAGTGGAATATTACTAGTAAAACAAGAGGTTTTACTAGCAAAGGGGTAGCAAAGGGGATGTTAAATATTGTTATTTTTTATATATTTTCAGATATACTTCTAAAATATTGCTGTGAACTGTGTACATAGAAAGTTCAGTTATTTTTAGAACCATTGTTTAAAAATTATGGTTTTAATAGTAATGCACTTTAATAATAACACCATGTTATTGTTTGCATTTTAATATGGATAGTTTAAGAGGTAGAAAGGTTTTCTCCAACTCTATTCTAATTTTAAATTTAGTTGACATCAATAAAATTAAAATCTAATATATATTGGGTTAATAGTGATACCACAAGACCAGGCATTCTCACTAAAGAAAATCTGCAACTTTGCCATTGTGGAGTAAATAAATTTACTTATTCATAAAATAAGTACATTTATTTACTCCACAATGGCAAAGATGCAGATTTTCTTCAGTGAGAATTTTCATAAAATAAAATGCATTCCTGCTGCAAATCCGAATTTCTGCAGCATTTCTGTTTTGAAGGGTATGACCAGCAGAATGTCATAGCTGAGTTTGTAACCAGGGAGAGCAAGAGCTGGTTGACAGTAGAATGACATCATAAGCCAATGTAATGGAATTTTTCTTTGCCTGTCATCACCAAGGCAGTTCTACGGTGAAAGGGAATGAACGGTGCAATTTAATGTCCTCTAGAGGGTGGCAGGAGGGTGGGAAGGAAACTCAAACCTTCACACACTGCCTCCTGAATGGACCATTTTAGTCCTTGTGGCAAATAGGATATCCCTGTGGAATTTTTCTGTAAACTGGCCTGAAAAGAAAAGGATTAAGATCCTATAAAGGATGGAAATGTAACAAAAGGAGCACTTTTATGATGTAGCAGCATAAAATAAGGAGCTCTATTGTGCAATTGATTGCTAAAGATCTTTGAATTGAACAGCAGACATTGTAGGCCTTGTTCCCTAAGGGTTTGGCAGCTTGTACAAAATTATATGTCTACACTAGAAAAAAAAGTATAGCTCTCATTTAGGGGCAAATAAGAGATTATTGGTTTGTTTCTACATCATTTTTTCCACACCTACTGAAAAGTGGCCTGTAGGGAGATTATACTCTAGTGAAAGTTGCTGCTAATTAAAACAAGTAATTAGTGTTCCTCCAGGCTTTGCGGTTTCACTCACTTTTGCCCGCCAGACAACATTAGTTTAAAAGCAATCCAATTTCTAGCAATAACAGACTGTAAAAAAGTCATTTAACAAGTATATAAGTGTAAGGTTACAGTGCAGCCTTTGATTTATCTTTTCCTGACTATTTAGAAATGTTATATGAAAGTTGGTGGGAGTACAGAGTTCTGGGACATGACAATGAAAGATGTTAAATATAATTTTTCAATTAAAAAAAAACCATTAAAACCCAGTTCATTTAGAAAGATATCAGAAAGGCTATAAGAGAGTGTTCTGAAACCCACATTTAAAAAGCCGGAATTGGATTTAATGCAGGCCTGCACTTACCGTTTTGTAAACAGATCATTTCATTGTCCTTTTGTTCTGGCTCCTGCATCTGGTGAAATAGAGACTTGTTATAGACTTTAACTCTCCTTGACATGAAGAAAAGCAGTTAAGTTTAACATATTGCTGCTTTAGGCTGTCACAGGACAAAAATGATTGTGGATATGTGTTGTTGTTTATCCAAAGCATTTGTAACCTGCGCAGATTAATTTAAAGGAAGAATTCTAGCTGACCCACTTCCACACACACACACACACACACACACACACACACACACACTTCAAAGTAATAAATTGTAGATATAAAAAGGCTGGAATATCTGCTTTTGCATGTAGTTTTGCTTGTAACGCTACTGTCATTTTATAATTGGCTGTCATTG
>JAOYMU010000192.1:94396869-94412653 GCA_025802295.1 Psammodynastes pulverulentus | reverse complement strand
ACCCCGGTGACAAGAATATTAATGCACCAACCCTGACATATCTGTTTCAGCTCATACATATGCAATGCCTTTGTTTTCAGAGATTTATGTCAGACTTTGCTGGAGTGAGGTATTCTACCATTTTAGATAATAGCATGCCAAAGTGATGTTATCAGGCACATTCACCACTCACTCAGGCAAAAAGGAGAAGTGTCCCTTCTCTTCCCTTCCTTCCTATCTTCAGTGTTGAGAAACTGTTATTTATCTTTATTTAATGATTTTTTTTCTGGGGGGAAATGGTATGTTTTTAGAAGAAGATTATGGTCATCCCATGGATTATCTTTTAATTAAGAATGTATGAATTGTGCCTACCCTACTGCAGCAAATGTCTTGCTGCTAATGAAGTTTAAACAGACTGACTTAATTTAACTATGCCTAACCACCAGGGTAAAATGTGGAAGTGTCTTTGATCCACCTGTACATAAGGAACCCATGTGGCAGAGAAGATCTCCTGTTCTTTCAAACTCTGTCTCTCTTTTGCAACTTTTTCCTAAGAGGCCCAGCTAAGAGAATGGTGAATTGCAGCAATTTATTAGATTTTTTTTTGCTCGTTCTTTTTTTTCCCCAAGAACTCTTTTCTGCCTTTCTTTCTTTTCTCCTTTCTCTACCACTCCTTGCATCCATCTTTGGGCTGGTTAAAGCAGTGGGGAACTGTTTTTTGATAAAACAAAGCTGAAGGAGCCTAGGGCTTGCTGGATCAGGAAGGAGAGAGAACCCAAACTGCTGTAGAAAAAGCAGAGGTTAAAAGAGGGCAGCTAAGACCAATGTAAAGCAGAAGAGGGCACTAGTTAACTGACCTATTTCAGCCACTGAGTCTACCAAAGCAGCACAAAATAATTTCCCATATAGAGCAGTAAGTAACTCAGCTGTTCTTTTCCTTTCTAACATAAATACCATTTATTATTATTTAACCACTGAAATTTCTGGTCTGACTTTTGTGGTCCTTATCCATATTTAATTTAGCCTGATGGTTAATTAAATAATCAGAAAAGAAGTGCAAACCTGACTTAAACCTTCTCACAGTTGTCTCAGCTCCACTCAAAATATGTTTTTTGAGTCATTCCGTCATCGTGAATATCTCAAATTCATTTTGGTAGCAGAAAAATTGGTATTTCTCATTTCTCAGATTGATACACTCTTATTAAGCGCCTTATTGGCATGAGAAATTAAAATCTGGGTTGTTGCTAACAAGAAGCCTTGAAAAGTTCTGCTGTAAGTAGGTGAATGAGTCTGTAAATATTTAAAAATTGTAAATGTTTGCCATGAGTATTCAGAATACTATTAGTTAACGTTGGGATGGATATGTTATTTATGGGGCAATTAATTTAGCATCTTGACCCTGCTTGGGTAAAGTAATAAGCCATGTCATGCATTACCCACCCGAAAGCTACAGTACTACCTAGATACAAGGAAGCAGGGCTTACAGCATTAGCTGAAATTTGTCCTGTCAGCCGTGCTACTTGAACCACAGGGCACTATGCATAAACTCCTTGCAACAACTAGGAAGGATGTCTGTGTGGCTGTCTTAGTATGGAAATGTTTCAGGCTGTAGGATTTGCAGCATGCAGACTAATTTTGATCTCATGAGGCATCTGCCCCATTCAGCTACTCAGCATACAGACCTCCTCCCTGAATACAAGGTTTTTAAAGAGGAGAGCGCTTCTGCTGTTGTGGGAGTGGGGAGGGGTATGATCCCATTCTCTACATGAGAGCCCTTCACATGTATAGTTCTACGTAAAGTAGTAGAAAGGGGTTTTTTTAAGACTCTTGGGGAAAAGCAAGGCCAATCAGCTGAAAAAAATAAAATGTTCAGCTGAAAAAAGTAAAATTGGTTAGTATCCTGGGAGAGAGATTAGAAAAGAATTCTAAAAAAGAGTGAAGAGGAAAGTGCTCATATTAAAGAAAAACTAGCCAAAATCTTTACAGTTAGGATAATAAACTGTAATAATCCTATAGTTGTCACACTGTGGTCCATAAGTTTACAAAATAGTGTCAATAAGTTTTTGTATCTTCCAAAACCATTTAGCAAACTAAATTGTAAACAAGAATCAGGAAATAAAAAGATGGCTGATGCAGCTCTCACAAAACATTCAAAAAGTTTCAATGTCACAGTAAAATGTGGGAGAAGATAACATGCATTTAAAATAAGTTCTTTTAGTGGATGAAACCATACAGACAAACTTTCCCCCATTCAAAATTTATTTGCCTGGTTTCCTTTTCTTCTGTCGCCTCTCATGACCCTCCAGAATCTGTATTAGAGACTACCCAATTTACAGGAATATTTTTTTGAATAAATGATGGATGTGAATTAATATGAAAAATACTTTTTCCTGAACAGATATTCATTGCAGTTTCTTTTTTTTTCCCCTTTCTTTTTCACACACCTGGTGGACTGCAAGAACATGTACCAATTCTATTCTTCCATAAGTGGTACAATAATTTCTGAAATAAAATCTTCAAAACAGGAAGTAGAACACCACAAGTCACTTCCTGTTCTGAGAGAGTTACTTTGAGGAAATAATCAAATCAGAAGGGCCATTTCCAGGAGAGATATAAAATGTTTCTGGGATTACTCAAATGTTTTGTTCCCAGAAGGGTGAATTTGGCACATATGGTACTTCATGAATTGCCTACTTTTTGTGCCAAAAGATAGATCCACTAAATATTGACAGGAGATCAATATTTTTAACATAATACCTCAATGTAGGCATACTGATTCAAAAAGCTAGCTATTATCTGATGGGAAAACTAAGTCTGAACACTGGCCTTGAAGGAAGGTTAAAAAAAAAGAAAGAAAATGAAAAAAACCCAGGCAATTGGAGAATGTCTGTAATACCTTTTTATCTTGCAAATCCTCCCGTTGCATACAATCCTTTTCTTTCTTTTCATAATTTCTTTTTTTGTTATCTACTGCCATGTTTTTAGGAAAAAATGATAGAGGAGACAAATTTAGAGTACAAGAAAACTAATTTTGTAGTTTCTATTATTTAGAAATAAAGACATCACTCAAGATGGTCATTCAAACAAAATGTTTGAGAAAGAACAAACGTGCTCACGGAGAAGCAGGACACTCACGTGTTAAATAAAAAAGGAAAAGATGCTGTCTGAAAAAGTATTGTTTACCTTGCACAAAAGTTGTACCATCCAGGTACATAAGCAAGGTTGGTTAAGAAATATGGGAGCTGCAGTACCAATGCATTTGAGAGCACCAGGTTGTGGATGATTGATTTGGATAGGGCATTGCATTTAGATACACTGACATCATTATTCACAATACATAATAATGATCTGTTTAGATGTTTGAAGCTCCTTCTAGGTCTGTTGCTGTAGAGATTTAAGTATTTTTCCTTTCATCTCTATGCACCTGAACATCATCATGATATGCAATATCTAACCCTTACTACAATAACTTGTTTAATAGCTGCACAGTTCTTTCTCCTGAGAGATACTCTCCTGTGAATTACTAGTATCAGGTTATAACTTGATAACTTCTGCACATTCCTGATAGCTGACTCAGTGATTTTTCTTTGGCACCTCTATCAAGCTCTTTCAGACACCAGTTTCAGTTATATTTAATAGATCATTATAACACTATAAAATTAAATTTTTCTAGTGGAATATCTTATGAAAAATACATGAGTTGTAACTTTTCCAAAACAATAGGACATCCTTTTCCTCTTTCAAGCAAAGACAAAAGTTCCATGTTGTTTCAAGCTTAAAGTTCAAGGGCCAGTTTGGCAGTCGGGAGGAAGAGGTGCATCCACTTGAAAAAGCTCTCTTGTTAAACATCATGTTGCATAAATGTGCAGAATAGTTTAAAGATCAGGTATTGACAGCCTTTGAGCTGCTTATGTTTCCCTAATGACCCCAATTACACAAAAGCTGAGTAAGTAGTCAATAAAAAATAGCATTAACCTATGGAGAGAAAAGTATTTATTTTACATATCCAAGACAATGGGGCAATCTCTGGTTTATCATCCAAATGCGGAGGTGAGTTCCTAGTCCCTTTGATGAATGAGAACAGTAATAGAGGGGGCCAAGGGTGTTTGAATCTATCAGCCCTGTCTAAGAAAGTTCAGGTTGCCCATTTCACACTAGGGCACACAAAGCAGATTTATCTGTGCAATTATGCTCATGTAAATAATCCCAGAAAAGAAGATGTAACCCAGCCTTCTCATTGTGTAGGTTAGTTCAATATTTAACAGAACACTTGGGGAAGCCTTGTTACTTTAAAAAGAAATCCATATTGAGTTTTTTTTTTACTTTCTCATGAGCTGAGTATAAATAAATCCTCCAATTTATTTTTAACATATTTGTTTCCATGGGATGTGAAAAAAAACAAAAAACAAACCATTTAGCTTTGTTTAGGCAAGCAGCATACCCGGTACGTTCAGATCTCTCTCCTAATAAGCACCTAAAATATTCTCTGTATCTTCTTCCCCCAGTGTATACATGAATGCTGTTTTAACATGCTACAAAATTGTTTTATATATATATATAAAGATGTAATCTGAAAACTAAAACTCATGGTACAAAGGAAGAATCCTATGGCACTTTAACAGCCAACAACTGCATGATCACATACATTTTCATGGGCATGAGCTTCCTTTATAGACGCATGAAGTGGAACTTTCATTTATATCTCCCTGCATCTGCTGAAATAAATTTCCTGGTGTAGGAAATGTTTATGCTACATTCAAGCTGATAATCTTCAGAATTTCACAGGATTCTTTGATTTTGCTGAAGCTGTAACTCAGGAACACAAAATAAGATTTCATATTCAATACATTTGCTTCTTAAACTAAATCTCAAACTTTTAGCAAGGATGTGTTAGTTTACTCACCAGTTTGTAACTTCATTGACTCTTAGTATAGTAGTTAAAGTGCTGAACTTGGGAGATGGTTTCAAGGGCGCACTGAGCTACAGAAACTCATTGGGTGATTTTGAACCAGTCTTCGACTTAAACCAATCTATCTCAGAGAGTCATTGCTATGGGTGAAAATTGGAGGAGAAAGTTCTATGTGTGATCCATCTAAAAAATATCTAGGAAATAATTGCAGTATATAGTTAGTTCTTATAAGATAAAAACAAAACAAAATCCAGTTTCAGATCATATAAATATAAGCCCTGAATTCACATATCATGGGACATGATATGAAATAGCCCAACATGCCTCTTCCAAAAGTGATTCAAGATTAATAGATATGTTTCAGTGATGGCTACTTCATATGGATCATTATGCTGCAGGGTATCATGTAACCACAATGATCTCATTTATTCCCTCAGAAAACATAATATTACTACATAATAGACATTGGGGACAAATTATTCTCCTATTTTAGGATCCGATCTCTTTGACTGAATATATTTCTGTTTGGAAATGATACAAATACATACCCATATAATTTAATGCCTGAAAATCACAAGTATAGTTCATTGGAGTTTGTGTGACTGAAAATATGTATTTGTTAAAACATTTCTTCAGCCTTATGGGTACCAAAAAGCATATAGAATATAAAATCAGAAAATCTTTAAAATGATGAAAAATTATCTTGTTAAGAATATAGTTACAATATCATAGTGATGTGGCATTATAAACATGGATTAAGAAAATAGGCCTTTCTAAATTAAATAGCTTGATCTGGTATATTGAAAAATATTATACTTTCAGTGTTAAAAGTACCTTTCTGAAGTTTACCAGATCAGCTAAAAAAATCTTTTCAAATCTTTCCAGATCATGAGAATGGTGTCATGAGCACCCAGAGACATCCAGGAATTATCTCTTCAGCTAATATATTAAGACAATTTCTCTCTTGCTTGGAGCCACATCTAACATAGATACTGTGTGTTGTATAGATGGTCAAAACCTTTTTTGCTACAGTGCCAGCAACTTGAACTCAACACATTGAGCCCAAGGTAGCATCATTGCCTTGTTGAGAAGCAAAGAGCAGGATTTAAGTGAAGTGCCAGACCGTAAGGCTAGGCTTTTGTAAGTCACCTGGGGATCAGAAGTACAGAGAAGCATTAATGAGCTCTGACTGAACTTGGGAAAGGCTCAACTTCCCAGAATTTAAGAGGCTGCATCAGAGACTGAGCAGGTTGCTGGAAATGTTATTATAGCCTTTGTATTTTTCTCTCCTATGTGTCTTCAACCTAGTTTTGGCTCAACTCAGACCTTTTATATCTTATCCTGTCCTTTTATTGTGGGTGATGCCAGATCCTCTGCAGTACCAACATACCTTTACCAGCTGAACTTTGGAATAAACTCTGACTATCTTTGTAGTTTCCTTACAATTCTTGCTGACTTGATGAACTAAAACAATGCTTTGCTGCCCACTTTCTCTTGGATTGGGCAATCCCATTTAAAAAAAATACATATTTTTTTAAATGGTTTAATTTCTACGTAAAGTTAAGTTCTGTTTCAATAAATCTGTAAAAGTTTGCAAAGGCAACTATGACTAAAGACCTCTTTAAGATAAATAACATCTTTTATTCAGGAATAATTAGTAGCCAAAGAACCAAACAAATCCTTATTTATGACTATATTCTGCTATACTCAGAGCAATATTTGAAAATATATATTTCATATTTATGGAAATTAACTCAGAGACAATATGCACTTGGTGCACCTTGAAAGATTAACTACTATGCCCTCTCTAAATAAGAGTAGATTTCTTCTGACATTCAACAAGTGAGATTCTACATATCATCTCTGCTATATTTATTTAAAGAAAGGTATCATAGAATGTTGCTTCTGCAGAGCTCATTGCTGCTCTGCAGAAGCAAACAAAGAACGATATGTACCAAAAATATGAGACATGAAAAGATGCGTATGAAAACAACTGCAGAGAATCTGGCTTTTTTTAAACAATGAGCAAATGATAAGGAACTTTGACTAATAGATTCTCAATAGATATGGATTCCGTTGTTCTAAAATGGACTCTGTAGACTTGGGTTATATATTCTGTATATCCCCTTGTTGTACAATAAGCATGCAGAAATTCATCCTGTGGGATCCTTGTCAGTTGGAGCCAGGCTTCCATATGTTAGAAATATTTACCTTTTATATTATTAACACAAAGTGTCTTCCCCAGTTATTACATTTAAAGGCATCAATGGTTTTCTTACAGAAAAACGTAAAAGGGAACTCTAGGTCATCACCAGAGGGGAATTAATCTGTTTAATTAAACAGTTTAATTAAACTGTACTTTCTGTTTCCTGGTCACACTAGTAACTAGATTATAATGCAAGACTATATTGCAAGCTTAGACACTAGCATTTATACAAGAAGATTCAAACTTCCCCTTACACATATCTATTGGAATATATAGTGTCTTAATTTGTATTGAGTCCATAGGGAAAAGAATCTTAATTCTCCCTTGCAGGCTCCATTCTTTAAGAACATTTGCCTCTCTTGTAATATGTATTTTTATGGGTACAGGGGGATAAGTTTTCTTGATGATTTGGGCTAGAAAAAGAATTAAGTTTCTACCTCCCTAAGTATCAATGCTGCACTTACTATGAATTAAAATAAAAATGAAAGACAACTGCACCATATGCATGGTGCTTACTGTGTGTATTAGTTTTGAGATCTGAAATCCCAGCTATTCAAAAGAATACCATGCATATGGTATTATGTTGTTTTATTTAAATTCACGTTATTTTCCATCTAAATGATGGCTAATCTGACAAAACAGGTTTCAGATTGAAGCAAGGTCCAATTTGTTTTTCCTTGACTTAGTTGAAGCCACAAGTGCTAGTGCCATATTTAATGAATTTTGCTTCAACTTCTATTCCACATTGACAGAGTAGAATAAGATGGCAAGCTGTCAAGAAATGAGATCCTTGCTGCTAAAAATTTGCCTCAGCAACATTGAAAGGAAACATTTTCTTCAGATAAGCCAGAAGTATCAAATTGTTGATTTCCATTAAAAGATAGCACAAAATGACGGGTATTTTTGGTTCCAATCCTGTGACAGTTCAAAGGCGGTACTTTTGTGTTAATCACAGAAAACTGTTTTTCTCAAACTTTAGCCTTCCGAGAAGCTAATTTGAAAGAGAAGTGGATTGGAAATCAGAGCGATGTCTGTGGTCCATACCCATGAAGGTAAACAATCATGGAAGTTAGTAAAAGGGGAGTTTGAGAGTGGCAAATTTAGCCATTACCCTTCCCATCTGGCTGCCACAAGAGCAGTAGGGTATGAAGGTCACAAACAAAGTCAGGCTTTGCTATGCTTTTGTTGATCAGATCACCCTTGAATTCAACACATAGCTGTAGAATCGCTGAGGTGCTACAGCCCAGGGTGTTTCTGAAGGGCTGGTTTCATTAAGGCTCTTGAACCTTATCGTGTTACACTTCAGAAAGAGTGACCAGCTTATTTAAAACAAAGAAGCTCTGACCTTTTTGCCCTTTTGAAACCAAAACCAGATGAAGCCAAAGTGACTCATTTCTGGTTTTAAACAAGCTCTAAAAATACTTTCCAAGTACAATTTGTTAGATTTGTCTGTTCTTTTTTGTCTTCCACTTCTTTGCATAAATATCTCATTCCTCCCTTTTTTGTCAAGGTCAACATATTTACTGCTTGTATTCATCATGGTGAAGCTCTTTTCCTCTTCCTTCTAGCTCTCTTTCCTTCTTTTCCATTTTTTTATATGTGTTGTTTATAACCATGACCCTTGATCCTCCAAGTCTTAAAACAGCTTGGCTTTCAGCAGCTAAAACTGACAAGGTCAGCATTTTTCTGTTTATTCTGAGAATACTATTTACCCTCTGGGGTTTTTAAAAGCAATTCTGTAAAGCATCACTTGGAAAAAGTTTGTAGCATTCCCTTCCATTAACTTCATGCTCAAGCAGCAGCAAACTTTTCCCTTTGGTAAATTTTAGAATAAATCCCACCTCCTCTTCTTGTCTTTTGCAAATAATAAAACAACTAAGCAGCATCATTAATGCTTCAACATTGTTTTTAGACGTTTTCATTTCAAACAATTTTAATACTACCCGAAAAGAAGTTTAATCATTCTGCCATAGCTTATATTTGCTTCAAGAAACTGTACATGTGCCATCCTCTCAGGAATATGCACAGACACATTATGTTCCAAAAGTAGGACATGATATTAATAAAAACAAATGGTCAATACTTTTGGAATTTTTAATTATATATCTAGATATCATGGGCACAACTTTACATACTATTTCTTGAAAATGAGCACATTGAACTGCAATGTGCAGTAAAAAATCTGTATGGATTATCTAAAATTTTAGTTCAGGCTAATGGCATAATGGGGTATATTTGTGCACATCAGTGACTGCAACCAAAAGAAGTATTCTATTGTATTCAACATTATAATCCACTAAAAGATATTTGGGCAAGTTTCATAGCTTGACTAACAGGACTAGGATTACTCTTTGTCATGAAGATATATCCAAAGAAGTCTTCAAACACATCTCTAAGGAATCACCACCTTGGACTGTAATATTGATTGTTGTTGCTTCCTTCCTGAAAATTTAGAATAGATTTGTCTTTTTAAAAAATGAGGCAGCTTTCTTGGTCAGATACTTTAGAAGGCAGAAAAAGAACAGAATAATTTTAGAAGAGAGGCTACAGTTGCCAGCCTTAAGGTCAAACTAGTGACACAGTTTATGCTTTTATGAATTTTGTCAGAACAGGTATATTCGGGAATAGGTTGCATATATCACTTTTAGCCTGAATGATATAAAACTCCAATTACATATTTTTATATTCTTTTTCTTGATCAGTTATATGGCAAATAGTTCTCTGTATTGATATTGGTTGCAATATGGTACTTATGTTAAGGAGTCATCCATACTAAGGATTAGTAACAAAAGCAATAAAAAATAGGAGTTTTCACTCACACTCATTCAAAAAAGTACACTTTCTAAAGGTAGACATTTTTGTCTTGCGCTAGGTAAAGTTATTACAAGGAAGCTGTCTAGTAGCAGTGCACCTATTCTTACTAAAAACCAGGGAAGGGAAGAGATCAAAATGAAATGTTGTTACACACACACACACACACACACACACACACATTTTCCAATTTGACACTTCAAGTCTTATAAATGAACACACTTCCTGGGTTACATAAATTTATGACAATTAATTATTATATAAAGGGAAAGTAGATTGAACTGAAGAAAAAATTCAGTTAATTTTCATTTTGTTCCTAGTTTACTCCATTCATAGATCTCAAATCTACACCCACTATCCAATTTTATCAGAAAATGGATGTACCAATTGAAATATAGGTAACAACCATAATTAATTAGAAGTTGCCCAAACAGAACTAAGGGAAAAGCTTACTGAAAAGTATTACTTAATTGTAAGAAATATGAATATCAGATTAAAGAGCATACATTAGGAAAAAGTGAATCTTTTTAAAAAGCAAGCTAATATAGGAATGGAATGGAATAAGTTTAAGATTGAAGTATTAGAAACTGAGCAAACTGTATTGTCTATTCCTAGTTTGCAGCAATAACAGTTCAGCATGAACTGGAGTTTTACACAAGCCCTGTTTTCTTTGATGCTAATAATATTTGTTGTTGCAAAAAAAAAAGGTAATTGAAAAAGGAAGAAAAGGAGATGAAAAAAGATTCTGATTCAGATATGTCCTAAAAATATTTCTCTAATCTGGAATCTTTCTTAAAAAGAAAATCTGAACCCAGATATAGTATTTATAAGTGGGTTTTAATTACATAGTGATGAAGAGAAAATAATTTATATATGGCCAGAAACATTCTTTGGAATGATTCCATTGCTTTGTATTCATTCTTGGCACAAAATAATAGATGCTTCTATTAAATTTACAAGTTGACCACTGGTTTCATTAGATGCAAAACTATTAGAACTTCATTGTGGCTGAGTTCCAATGTATACAAAATTGAAGAAATGCAAAGTTCTTTTTCCTACAGCAGCCAGGGTTTTTATGCTTAACACATATTTAACTGGGACATTTATTTGGGTAGCAAAATTATCACAACAATCCAGGAATGGGAAATATTACACACACACACACACACACACACACACACACACACACAGAGAGAGAGAGAGAGAGAGAGAGAGAGAGAGAGAGAGAGAGAGAGAGAGAGAGAGAGTTTGATGTACATTTGCTATGAGAGCAATAATTTTTGCCTTTGCCAACTTTTCAGCATGTAAAATCTCATCCTTAATATTCCATTTACATGGTTTTAATCACTACCTTTCCTGAAATTTCTGAGAAAGAATTTGTTACCTTGCTTTAGCAATTTCAGTACAAAACATGGTCTAGACATGTACATGTACCAATGAAATTAAATCATCAATAATCACTATCTAAAATGAATTACACTGCAAAAAGTGCAGCCTAATGATTTATCTTTTCCTTGTGGAGCTGATCTCTATCAGATTGATTTATGTAGCAGCCAATCATGTTTCAGTAAACTGCAGCATGCCCATGCATCTTTAAATGGCGATAAATAGTGACAGAGTAGGTATTTGTATACCCCAAGCTAAAAATGTATCTTAATAGCAGCCATGTCTGCAAAATACTTAATGAATGCTACCTTTTACTTCCTATGTGACTTCATGGAAGATCCTGCTCAGTGGTATAAATGCACCATTTAATCAGGGGGAGGAGATTCTTTTTTGTTCTCTGGCAATCGGTATTCAGCGGCAGTTTTCTTTGCATGTTTACATTTAACTGCTTTGATAAAATATATTCTCTTTTCTTCTTTCCACATTTTACGTGATTTGCTTTTGTGGAAGATGCTTTTATGGATTGTGGGAGTGATTGACAGCCTCATGCTGTTCTGTTTAATTGTCTTTTCTGTTACGCAAGATTCAGTGTTTAAGGGACCCTGGTTCAGAAATCAATGCAATGTATTTATACAGCAAAGCTCTTTAATTTCATCATGTTGATTCTTAAGCTCTGTGGCTACAGTATTTGCTGTACTTATTCTGTTTTGTTAAAAAATCTGCACTTGGTCTTCTTGGTATAAAAGACTTTGGGTACTTATCTTTATAATTAAAGACCTCTTCAGGACTCCTACTCCAGCTGCAACATGAGGCATTCTTCACAATAGCGATAGTGACAAGGTGATGGATCTAAAGCCTGGACAATAATTTTAAAAGTTTCTTTCCCCTCCCCCCCAAATCTTAATTAAATTAATTGTGCTTTCCCATCATTTTCTTATTTTACATTAGCCAAAAGGCTTACATTTACTTACTGGCATAGCAAAATGATACTTATGGTATTGTGCTACAAAGAATTAACAAGCCATTGCATATTAGTCACTTTGATTGCAATAGGAGTGAGAGAAAAGTCACTGGATCAAGCCGAGTTAATGGATTCAGGTAAAGGGAGGTTTACTCATTCATCTGTTTCTCAGAGTTATGAATGTCTACTACAGGCAATTTATTTTACCCAGTGATATTATTTTCCCATAATAAGATAAACTAAGGGCAATTTTGCAGTTGCACATCTGTATTTATTTGTTTCTCGGTGAGCTGTCCTACATCAGTGTTTCCTATCAAGTGAGAGATATGAACATGCAACATATCCCCTTCATGTTTATCAATACATCGCTATGTTACATGCTTAGTGAAAGCCAATCAAGTAGCTGCTTTTTGCTAGCAGTAGGGAGATTCCCTATGTGTAGTAGGAGGAACCAAAAAGAAATGTATATACATACAGCATTAAAGATGCATTATGACCCTATTATTTTCAGTCCCTGAGATGAAACAGATTAGTGACATATCATGTAATATTTGTCATCTAACTGGGGATTCTGAAATATATGCAATCTTTTGAGCTTTGATCAAACAGCAAATTCATGACTGTTATAATGTAAACCATGTTCAGTATCTTTTTAAAAAAAGCAAGCCTAATATGTTGAAGAATTCTGTTTCTTCTCATACCAATAAAGAACAATATGCTGTCACTTGTAGCCTTTATAGTTCAATTCAAACTAACCTGGTATGCAAGAATACAATTTTCAAAATGTTCATCAACATTAGAATATTTGTCTATTTATTTGTATATGCTAGATTATCACCTCTCAAGAAGTGAATGAGGACTTTTTCAGGTCAAAGTAAATACAACCTTTTTTAAAAAAGAGCATTGAAAACTAACACGTTAAATTTTAAACTATTTTTGTAATCTTCAACAGCAGTTGCTGCCTATAGTCTGTACTATAAAAAGGAGCAAAGAGCAAAGAGGAGGCAGTAGAGATAAGAGTAGAGATGACATTTAATATGTTAGAACCCACTAAAGTTCAACTTCCCAATTTAAAAAAAAAACAAGAGCCACATATGATATGTCTTTGTTTTTAGTTATAAGTTCTAAATTATTTCTTCTTTATCCATTCTGATCTTCATAAGAACATATTCTGGTACTGGGAATTGGGTTACCCAAATATACGTCAGTTAAATAAATCCAGAATATGTTAAAGTATGATTAAAAGTTGATAGATTGGCCTAGACATGGAGGTTAGAGCTTCTAAAAATAGGGATTGGGAACCCTGAAAACTCAGTTGTTCCTGAATTACAATTCTTAGGATTTCTCATCATAAATCATATCAGTTAAGGCTTCAGGAAGTTTGGTTTTGACAATATTTTCAGGATCTCATCCTTGCCAAACACACACAAAAATCATAGATCTGTGACACCAATATGAAATTATCATTCCATGACACTATCCTTAATTCTAACCATGTTTACCTAATTTGCATGTGTGACATTTCCTGGGACATTGAGTGGTTATGGAAATCAGATACACAATTTATTTTCAGGTTAGAAGAGTAATAAAAATTATACACAACAAGAAGAAACTATGCATTACAATAGCAAAGACAATAACAGTTCTAAAATGAAAGGGACAAAGCTACATTTATCTGTTTAAGAAGAAATTAAAAGGCCTTTGCCTCATGCCTAGAAACGCAAAAGTCCGCTAGAAAGAACATTCTAGAGATGATATGCCAGACTTGCCCATTACTATCCACTGAACTCCAGAACTATCACAGACAAGCCTGCAGTGTTTAATTCAAAATCATGTTGAAGAAGGTAAATGACAAACAAGCCAATACAATCTATACAACACATAGCATATACCACCACAAAAAAAATATTCTGCACTAGGTTACAGTGCATGATACTCTAAACTTTTTGTGAATTCCATATTGTTCAAAGAAGTGCCACATTATCTCATCTTTTATAATCAATGTGAAACAATCTGAAAAAAAAGGAGGGAGAAAAAAAATTTCTCTAGTCTTTCCCGTTCCATTCTTAGCTTCTCCATATTAATGGAGGATTATTGATCCTGCAAAGCACTTTAACTTTGTTAAAGTTCCTCTAAGTCCTTGTTAAAGTTCCTCTAAGTCCTTCCATGTTAACCACAAATCAGGAGTGGAGGGGTCCGGATCAAAGATGTCCCCTTTCAACTCAGTTATTCTATGACAATCTCTTCCACATTTCCCGCCCCCTCAAATGAATGAGCAAATTATGAGAGATGGGGGGAAGGTGGAGGAAAGATGTACTTGATCTTGACATTAAACATGATTGTCAGACCAGTCTTAAGCATCTGAGGAAAAGATCAAGGAAAATTTAGGCACTTAACCCTTCTTAAAGCTTTTTAAGACAATCCAGAAACAGTGGAAATCAATGTATTTGCAAAATATTTAATTGTGATTATTTAATGTGAGATCTCACTTGAAACCTGTACTTCATTTTGAATAAAAATAAATTGCTTAATATTTATTCCTCTTCACGGAAGAACTAGAAAAGAAAATGATGCTGCCATTAGACTTACGCATTTACTGTTCTCAACAGACATTCATTTGCAGCTGATTTGTGCAGTAAGTAAGTTAAAATCTAAAATCTCTTTCATCCACTGTTCAAGTAGTTTCACTGCATAATTCCTTAATCAAATACTTATGTATAATGTTGTAAGTGATTTGCATTATATTATTAATCTGTAAAATGATATTTCTCTAACATTGATGCTGTATATCAGCCTTCCTGAACTTGTATCTTTCAGACTGAGGAATTTCAATTCTCCAATGATTAGGGGAATGGAAATTGTTATCCCAAATATTGGGAGGACCTCATGTTAGAAAAACTGTGTGTATGTGTATACATGTGTATGTGTAAAACAGCACCAATAAATTTACTGGAACTATGTGGACAATGGATATTTTACTCTGAAATAAATATGAGTGGAAAATACAAACTGGAAAAAGATAGGAACAAGTGGTGAAAAATAATATTCTATTGTGGATGCTTATTGGGGAAGAAGAAACATTTGAAAATGAACATTTGAAAAGAGAATAAAGTGGCCTTTCGTAAAGCAAAGTTGTTATTTGTAAGAATGGGCTTTGAGTTTAAAAAGTTTTTTGAATCTAATACAATTTGCTTATATACAGAAAAGTCTTATACAAGAGATCAGGGGTGGGATTCAAATTTCTTAACAACCGGTTATGTGGGAGTGGTTTAATTTGTGGGTGTGGCTTGGTGGTCATGTGACTGGGTGGGCATGGCTTGGTGGCTGGGCATGGCTTGGTGGTCATGTGACTGGGTGGGCGTGGTTTGGTGGGGATTGGGGACAAACACACACACAAATCTCACTTATTCCAAAATATAAAAGCAACATTATAAAATTTCCTTGCAAGCAAAGCAAACTCACAAAATTAACTCACAACACACCACTTATGTAAATATTGATTTTTTTATAAAAAAAAGAGCAACTTTTACCC
>JAOYMU010000192.1:94312419-94323988 GCA_025802295.1 Psammodynastes pulverulentus | reverse complement strand
AGGACTCACTGGAGAAGAGCCTAATGCTGGGAAAGATTGAGGGCAATAGAAGAAGAGGACGACAGAGAATGAGGTGGCTGGATGGAGTCACTGAAGCAGTAGGTGTGAGCTTAAATGGATTCTAGAAGATGGTAGAGGACAGGAAGGCCTGGAGGAATGTTGACCATGGGGTCGTGATGGGTCAGACACAACTTCGCAACTAACAACAACAAATCAATATAAAAATATGTTCTTCTCTGTTCAAATTATTGATCTGAAATGGTAGAATTGTATAAAGCTTGCTTTTATAATGAACATAAGGAAGTGTTTAAAAAAAACCTCAAGAACTTTATCTTCAGGTGAGGATATTTTCATGAAGTATAACCATTTGTTTCTCTATGATTGTCAATTCCTACCAGAACAATTGTTGCTCTCTGGTCCATCCTATAACTGAGTCCAGTCACAGAACTACTCCAACAACTAATCATGAAAGAAGTCAAGATAAAATCTGGCAAACTCACAATCATTAAGAAAGTAGAGTTCTTGTGATGAGAACATATTTTTTTCTTTTTTAAAAAAAAAAGTCTTTGGAGTGACAAAGCCAACTATTGAAGCAAACATTAAACTTGAGTTATAACCAGCTTGACCTTGGATTAACTAATTACCTTTCAGACCTTTGGCCTTTCCACTTATAAGTTATGACACTGTAACTGAGATGTCTAAACAGTCAAACAGAGGAATAACATTTTGAAGTGGGTGAACTTGTTCCATTGAAAGATGGATGAACATTAGACCAAGGCATTTTGTGTGGTCTGAAATTAATGGAAAGAGTTTTCCTATTTTTTTCCCATTAATCTTTAGAAAGATCATCCATTATACCGACATCATCATCTCATAATGTCTTGTGTGACATTGAAGAGACACAAGGCTTGTAAAAAGAACCCCTTTCCTCACTTCAGAAAGGCTAATCAAAAAGGAGATATCTTCAAAAATCCCATAAAGATTCTTGACAGAAGAAAGGAGCCATTGTCCCTTTTATCTTACTGTATCTTACTTTTATTACCTGATTGTTTTTCTTTACATCAAAAGGGCATGATCAGTATAAAATGGGAAGACTGATACCATTTTTTCAGAACCAGCTGAATGGCCTAAATCAAGGATGCCACAAATTCATTTTGCAAAAATTGTCAAGTGGCAGAACAAAAGTTCCAAACTAGGGATTCAGTTCTAGGAATATGACATGCAGAGAACATCACATCATTCACAGTGATGTGGTAAAATTTATATGGGATATAATATATAATATAAATGCATGCCAAAATAAATCAGAGAACCATATACATATATGCACAAAATTCCTTACAATCTCAGATTACTTTCTTCACCAGCTAAGGAATTGGACACACACTACTGAGTCTATCAATGAAATATATTACTATTTAAATTATATACTGTATCTACCTACTTATCAACCTACCTACAGTAAAGAATATAGTAGATTATGGTTCAATGAAAACATAATAATCCTATAGTGGATTGATTTGTGCTTTCATAGGTGATGGTGCATTTTTTACCTTATTGCTGTTATCTGTAGTAAACTGCTATGACACCTCGTTCCAAACAAATCATTTGGTTACAGTGGCATAAAGTCCTGCTCCATCTTATAACAGCTTTCCTGGCTTGATCATCTGACTTACCTGGTCATCTGATCCATTTCAAAAGAAAAGGAACAGACAAGATTGCTTTATAAATGTCAAATAACTGAAAGGCAGAATTCCTGGCATCTATGTAAGATAAGATGACTCTTGCCATGAACATTCTAATAATTTAGCACAGTACTATTGATACCTATACACCTGGTAGGAATAGGTAACCATTAATAAAACTTGGTTAATAACAATATCTGCTGTGAACTCCACATGGAGATAGGAATGGCATCCGGCCAGTAAATATTCAGCTCCATCCAATCTTCCTGATTCTACCCCAAATCAAGGGATTACAGGATCATAAATTATAAAGCGAGAGCGTGGTAATTGGAATATTGAAATAAATCAAATTAACAAAGAATATCAAAGTATACAAAGTATCCCAAGAATATACTAAGGCAGAAGCTTGTCCACCTCAAGAGTAAAACACCGAGACACAAACTTAGCACTTGGTGTATGCAGTACAATGCAGTGAGACACATGTAGATCTGTACATCGGGGGAAACCATACAACCACTTTATAAACTCATGGCACAACAAAGGAGAGCAAACCCATCAGGACAAGATTCAACTGTCCATCTGCATTTAAAAGACAAAAGCTACTCTTTTCAAGACAGCAAAGTCCACATTTTCAAAAGAGAGGATTGCTGAAAGAGTGGGTCAAAGATAGGTCAAAGAGGCCATCTATGTCCAAATTGAACAGCCCTCTCTCAACAAATGGGGAGGGGAATGACATCACCTATCTCCAATCTGCAATACAGTCCTTTCAGCAGTTCCAGGAAGGCTCCACACCCATTTGCACTACTCAGGTGACCCTGAGGACACAGATAAACCTCCAAGTGGTTCCAACAACTCTCTAAAAGAATGCAAATGACCAGCTGTCTGCTAGGAAAATAAATCCTCCTATTCCCCACCATCCAGTCAGAGCTAAAGAAGCTTCTTGGATCAGAAATGAAAAGTCTTAAAAGGAAAACAAAAAAGTCAAGTTGCCTCTTTAAAAAAGCACCTTTGGGGCAACCATGATCTGGATGACTGAGAATCCTCATAGACAAATTAACAAACTTAAACTGGGATAAGTTTCCTTTCCATCTTTTTGAATAGCAAATACTATATAAAAATAGTTTCAGTCTTAGAGCATTTGTAAATGATAAATCTGTGCAAATTGGTTTTCAAGCAAAATATCACAAAATTCTCAACTGGGTTTTGACTACCATAGTAGAAAAATAAGATTGCACATAGACCCACAGAGAAAATCATATACACATGCACACACAGGGAGAAGGAGAGGGAGAAAGAAGGTAACTATGTTTCTCTTTTATTACTTTTCCTTTTAATGTTCTTTCCAATTTTGGATAAAGATGGAGGAGAAAGGAACAAGAAAATTCTCTCTCTGTTATTGAAAATATAGTCCATATCTGTTTTCTTTTGTCCTGGAAAAAGCAAGCTCATTAAATCTATGATGATGAAAAGATGGAGGGGTTTCACAAAAAATATTAAGAGAGATAGAATATGATTTACACTTCTTTGGAAGTGCTTTTTCAAAACACATTCATTATGTTTGGATAGGATCAAGTGTCCAGGGCTGATTTTGATTTTTGTTTTATGTTGCCTGATGCTTAATGTTTTCGATAATTGGCAGAGTCACTACATTTTAAAAATGCCTGGCACGGGTGGGGGTGGCAGAATGTTATTCATCCTAGAAGCAAACAGACCTTCCAAACAGCAAATTGAGGGACCACACAACCTTAGGCGAATAGAACCTTGCTTTCAAGATGATTCCTACAAAAGGAAACAGTGTTTGTAACAATATGACGCCTTAACTGCTTTAAGATTGACTGCTATTTTTTTTTTTTACAGTTTTGAACAAACTGGCCTAAAGCACCAGTTTCATTTGAAAACTTACTTGGTTTGGAATGATTTAAAATAACGTGTTCCATATATTAGTAAATGTAAACATAATACCTTACCCTTGATCTACTGTGTTTTCTGCTTTGTGCATTTTCTTTTCACTTTCACTTAAATACTTCAAAATGAAAAGCATTTGATTCAAAAGACATGTTTGATACATGATGTTTTATATTATGCATATGATTTTTATGTTCTTTTATATTGCTTTTTAATTATGCTTAATTATCCCAAGGTTTGCAGCCATAGAAATTAAAGAAATAATACTGTAATAAATAACAATACAAGAAAACACATTGAATTTTGCATTGGTCCAAAAATTGGCATCTATGTCCACTGTTCTGCTCCATTATCAATGTCAGCAGCAGTTTAATTTGGAAGAGAAGATGAGATATACGATGCCTGGAAGTGAAGGATGAACAAGTGATTACTCTGATATGGATTTTTGAAATGTAGATTCAGTGTTTCAGAAGATAATGCAATATGTCAGAATTAATCTGGTGCCTTTTACCAGAGATGATAGAATCTCATAGTATCCATAGCCAAAAGAAGGTACAGGATAAATGGAAAGAGTGAGCATTGCCTTCTTGTGTCTCTTCAGAGAAGTCAAACAATGTTGATATGGCAAGAAGCTTCATTGTAGATTTTGGCTTTAGTCCTCAAACACTACTAACCCTGCTTGTTCTTTTTCAAAGTGCTATTGAATTTCACGCTATTGGCAAGCAGTTCCACTCTGCTTTTTATGCACATCGCTTGGTTCACACCAGTCACGTCTTTCCAGCCATTGCTATTCCTTCTCTTGTTCACAGCCATGTCACATTGACTGCAGCTCATGTCAGTAAACTCCTGAGCACAGCATGCAGGATCATAGGGGGGTGAATTAAAATAAAGGTTAATGTCATTTATAATGGTTGGCTGGTTCTTTAAAAAGACCAAGGAGGGAAAGATAGCTTCTGAAGTTTGATATATTTATTACACAACATATCATCAGAGACAAGTCCCAACCACATCTGTCAAAGTTGTCATTGAGGGAAGAGGGATTAAAAGTGTCTCAAACTACAGATGTAGCCACCAAGGTCACTCACTTCCTGGCTCAAACTAACATGATCAGAGGAGGAAGAAGTGTTCAATATACATCTACCCTAAAATATGGTGTTTCATATCCAGCAGAATCGCCAAAGGTCTAACTTGAAATAAGTATATGATTGCCACGATGTAAAAAAGATGTTGAGATTCTAGAAAGAGTGCAGAGAAGAGCAACAAAGATGATTAGGGGACTAGAAGCTAAAACATATAAAGAATGGTTGCTGGGATTGGGTATGTCTAGTCTGATGAAAAGAAGGACTAGGGGAGATATGATAGCAGTGTTCCAATATCTCAGGGGCTGTCACAAAGAATAGGGAGTCAAGATATTCTCCAAAGCACCTGTAGGCAGGACAAGAGCAGTGGGTGGAAACTAATCAAGAAGAGAAGAAACCTAGAAATAAGGAGAAATGTCCTGAGAATTAGAACAATTAATCAGTGGAACAGTTTGCCTCCAGAACTTATAAATTCTCCAACGCTGGAAGTTTTTAAAAAGAGATTGGATAACCATCTGTCTGAAATGATATAGGGTTTGTTGCCTAAGCAGGGGGTTGGACTAGAAGACCTCCAAGGTCCCTTCCAACTCATGTTATGTTATGTTATGTTATGTTATGTTATGTTATGTTATGTTATGTTATGTTATGTTATGTTATGTTATGTTATGTTTCATTATATGTGGCCCCAGACAATTCTTCTTCACTCTATGTAGCCTAGTCAAGCCAAAAAGTTGGACAATCATGATCTAAGATGAGGTGACAATATTTTAATGCCAATCTCATGTAAATGTTCCTTGCAAGCAACAAACTAGAATCAGGCAGGGAAAGTTTCTAGCTTAATCAATTTCTTAATATGATAAACGTCTATGTTTAAAAGGTTCTTAAAAACATAAAGAATAAAGAATAAATACTGGGGATGGTTTATTTACAAAAATTCAGAAATTCACCCTTCCACCTATAGTCTTAAAATGAAAAGAGATTAGGATTAATTTCTGGTTTTAGAATTCTTTGTACATTGAAAACAAGTCTGAATGCTCAGTCCTATCCAGTTCACAACCCTCAATGTGACACTTTAAAGATGTATTTCTCATATGTGCTTATTTTTCTCCTTGTTTTTAACAACTTAATAAGATTGGTATAATCCAGTAAATGTGACTTACATATATATGTTAACTCTTAGATTTATTAATATAAACCCAAGTGTTCGTTCCACTTAATTTTATGATTGACAATGCTGCTAATCTACAGCTACCAGATTTTGGCTACAAAAAACATTAGACTTCCATTAGATAACAGAAAAGATGGAATTTTCTGCACAATTTTGCTGCCATACACAGTCAGCTGACTTTGTTGCTGCCCATTAATAACAGAAAATACAATGGGTCTAAATTTTTTGAGAAGAGTTGAATTGCAACTGAAGAAGCCAACATTGAATCTGAAGAAGATGACATGGGGATAAAAACTATCCTCACATTAAAATGCAAAGCCAGGCCACAAATCTAATTATATAAAGCCTTATTTTATATGTGGTACTAATGTATATACTCCACATTGCTAGATGTTTAAGGTTGCTTTGTATTCTTCATTAATCTCTTGAAGTTAAACTGTAGATCTTGAAAAGCTAATTAAATATTAAAGATAAAGCTAATGCAAAAAATAACAAAGCATTATGAATATTATTCAGTTTATTAGGAAGTATAATGAAGACCAATGTGTCTATTCCATAGTATTGCAAATGATAAGTTATGGGTAGTTAGGCCATATGTGACTCCACTGTGTTTTTTTATATTAGAGGACTAATATAATGCTATTTTTTTTCTTCTAGTATTCCTTTTCTCCTATAACTTTTAACCTTGTTTAAAATGAATGTTGTAAAAAGTCATGAAAGTAAGAAGAAAATCACCAAAGAGTTTAATGTGTGTCTAATACAAGTAAATGTTCTCAAGATAGCCTTAGTTTTGGTCACTTTAGCTTTGGGTCTGATTATCATGATGGTGAGCACAGCTGTGAATACACCCAGATCTCTTACCAACTACCTTGGATCAGTTGTCCACATAAGCAATATAATAAGCAGCTTGAAAGGTGATCTTAGAGAACTCCTTTTTTCTTCATCATAGCCAAAACTATGAAACTCAGATCTACTGTACAATCTTTACAACAATCCGTACTATCATAGCTCCTTTGCTTGAGCCATAAATATGGAAGAGGAGCACATAGCCCCAAGCCAAAGGAAGAAAGCTAATAGTTATTGTTGATTCTCATTGCCAGAACTTATCTCCACTCCTCACAAGATAGTTTTCAGTTTAAAAAAAAATCTCCTGATTGACCATTAAACAACCACACAGACAATTGTCTGCCACAGGATCATTTGTTGGCCATCTTCAGTCAATATAACAAATTAGGATCTTTTTTAAAAATGTGACTCTCATGAGTACAGCAGCAGTTACAGCAAACTTGCTTCATTCATTGAGAAATGAAGAAGTTCTAGAGACTGGGCAGATAAGAAACAGTAAACAGTTAAACCAGCTTTCAAAACCCTCTTACATTCTCCTGCTTCTAGAAGTTACCATGTGATTTTTATTTTCTTGTTCGTAGTGTATTGTACAGCTGTATCAAGTGAGGCTTGACAATCTACAGTCTACTTTTCAGTGCAAAATCATGTTACAACAGGCTATCTCCCTATTCAGAATTCTATACCTTTGCATGATGTTAGAATTCAATTAAGAAGGTAAAAACAGGATGGGTGAGCTTCACCCAGTTTTCTATAACAAATATAGCCCAAATCTCTCATTACAAGAAGAGCTGCATGAAATTATATTCCATTGAGAGAATAGGTCAATTACAGCCAGTTTATTTCCTTACTACTTGTCACTTTTGACAATTTCCCATTGAGAAACCAAGTTCAGAACAAGTAAGAAGAAGAAACTTAAGGACTTTTACTCTGTTTTTGCTATGCCTTCACAATTTAGGCAAGAAGACTTAGTGATATTTACTTTATGTAAACAAAGTTTACCTAAGGTACCATCAAGCTTTATTCTGTGAATTTAGAATTGAACAGGATTACAGGATAAGCAAGTGTAGGAAAACAAGTTGCACTCAAAGTCCCTTGAGTGGCTGTACAACTAAAGACTGCCAGTGGAAAATGCATAGAAGATTAATGAATTATTGGATGATGATGATGATGATGATGATGATGATGATGATGATGATGATAGTAATAATAATAGTAATAATAATAATAATAATAATAATATACATTCATTGTATTCATAGTTCAAAATAATATTTACAACTTTAAGGCTAACCCATCCACACAAGACCAGTGACAACTTTTCAACAATAATCCAATTACTTCCACATTTCTAAATACTACTTGTTTACTTTCCTTAAAGGTGAACAAAGTGTAGCTATTCTTTGACCTCAAATATTGCATATCCATTAGTATCTATAAACTATCTTTATGTTATAAAAGTAAACAAGTTCATTTTTTAAATTGGAGTTAAATATACATTTCAATTTACTTAATTATATAGCCATACCTAAGTGGCTCCCTGAGGCTTATTATATTCATAAACACACAGTGATTCAGCATGGTGTACTGGTTAAATGCTAGACTAGTAGCAGGAACATCTACCTTCTATTGCTGCCTTAGGCACAGAAGCCAGCTGGGTGCATGCGCCTGTCATTTCCTCTCAAAGCAAATCAGGATTGCAACAAGCCAGCTGAGAAACAAAATCTCTCACCCCTCCATGCCCTCATAAGCTTCACTGTAAGAGTTTGGTGTGTGCATGTGTGTGTTTTGTCAAAGTTGCTGAGATGCAGCCAATAATACATTTGTTTCTAAAGTAGTTTCTAAATTGTAAATTTAGAACAGAACAGCAGAAGGGGATTTGGAATAAATCTGGATATCTGGCATACTATGCAAAATGTGCCAAAGTTTATGGATACTGTCCTCAATCAATCAATTGATCAATCAAATTGATCAATAGATCAATCAATCAATCAAAGCTTTACTTTGGTCATAGACCAGCATAAGGTATATTTAAAAGCAATTACAGCTATTTTAATATAATATAAATTTTTGACAGATTAAAAAATATCTAATTAGCATTAACACGGTTCTATAATATTACCGTAAAAAGGTAAAATCTCTTTACAAAATTCTTAATACTATTAACTAAAAGTGATGAAGCCCTAAAGGTCAGAGGATGCAAGATAAAGATAAAAGGGAAGTTCCTAGTGTGTTTAATATATCTAATACCTTTATTAATGTATTTTTGGCTCCTCGTTGTCAGCAGGAACAAATCAAGAAATATTATGTACAATAGTCAGTTCCTTATCCGAGAAGAAAAAATAAAGATTTTCTTTTCATTATGATCAGTAACATATGCCCAAAAAGGAAGAATGAAACTTTCTTGACTACATTTATAACAAGATCAGTTATCAATGGTCTGAGTAGTGTTTATTGTGCATGGACAGGTTCTCATGCACTTGGGAACTTAATCTCCCATTAAGAATTAAGGAAGGTAAAACATTAATCTTGGTTCACTTTATTGGCAGGCAAAACTAAAATTGTTAGATACCGTAAAACCTCTATTTGAACAGCATGGCGCTCTATTTTTCAAACCTTCCGCCGAGGTGGCGCTCAAATAGAGGTGGCGCTCAAATAGAGGTGGTGTTCAAATAGAGGTTTTACGGTATCTAACAATTCCCATCTGAAATAAATTTAGTGTGATCTAATGTGAGATAGAACATAGTTGACATAATTCTGAAATTCTATATCAAGAATCCTTTAATTATTCTTTGAGTGTATTCCAAAAGAAACAGTTGTTCAAGTGGCAACTGTTAAGGGGAAATTTCCTCTAAATTGATTGTTGCCGCAAAGATTAAAATTGGCATACTAGGCCAATAGAAAAAGTAACATTTGAACCAATAGATAAGCATTAGAAGCCATGGTGTCATCTCTGTTTTTGCTACCCTGCTTCCTTTCTGAGCATCACGTTAAATACGTGATAGGCACTTGATGCTTAGGGTTTTATTTGTCTGGCCTCAAGTGCTTTATAGTGGGGTAATAGCCCTAGCTAAGGGCCACACAACATTGAGACAAGAGTAGTTAAAATATTATGTGAAAGTTTGGATTGAACAAAGTCAGGATAGGCATTTAGAGTTAATATCAATGGGTCCAAATAATAATAACCATGACAGATGGAAAACTTGAAATATAAAATGACTTACTGGTAAAAGATATGAATTATCAAAGAATACAGTATAGAGACACTGCCACAGAGTTATATGCACATAAACTATAACAGAAAATATGAAAAAGGATGTCTGGATGATGGAAGGAAAGAAACTGTGGATAATGCATCATGCAAATGATTGCTGTAAAATGCTAGGAGAAAGATAATATATAAAATTTATACAGAAGAAAGAATTCCAAAAACATGTGACAGAGAATAAGGAACAGTTAAAATTACAAGGACGATTCCATATTAATGGAAATAAAAGCAATAGTTTGAACATAGTAAAGAGGGATTATCTCCAAAAGAGTAGACAGAATTAAAAATAAAAATGATGAAATAATTTGGTATTAAATTGAAATGAAGGAATTCTAGAAAGATTACTTTAGAGATTTGTACGGAACTGATAATTGATCTGAAACAAATGCTGTAATTGTTACTCAATACAAATGTTAAAAAGAAATCATAAATGCTGGCAGAATATTTAAAAATGATAAGATAGTAGGTGGAGCTGCTTTAACTAGAGAAATGTTAATACTGTATATACTGTAAGTGCAGTTTACTTACGGAACAGCAATGCGATTCATTGAACGTGTTTGAGTAAACTGTATGTCTGATGATTCAAACAATACATTTATTGTGATGAGTGAATTCATAAAGCATGGAAGGTTTAATTTGTTAAGTGGGAAGGTGGGAAATGACAATGAACAAAATTTGGTTAAGTGCAGCTTCAAGCTGGGTAGTAAACAAACTGAATTTTTGCTCTCAGGCCGATCATTACGAAATGTTTGAATGTGAGAAATAAACTTTATAATATATATATTGATTGATTTTTTTAAAGTATATGATAAAATGAATAAGCTTCAATTATAGAATGTTTTGCATTAAGATTTATTGTTGAACACAATGGTATATGATAGAAGCAAAGCATGTATGAGAATAAATGGAATGGATAAATGCAATATTTCAACACTGAGCAGAGAGTAAGACAAATTGGTGTATTGTCCCCTTGATTGTTTAATATATTGATTGTTAAATATATCAATAATTTCTGGTGATCCTAAAGATATGTTTGTTGTGGATATAAATGTATATGTAATTTGTATATAGATTATAGAATGCTGCTGTTGGCTGAGATCCAAATGATTTTCAGTAAACAGAGAGATTGTATGATATAACAAGAATGATTCTGCAAATTAATTTATCAAACACCAAAACACTGTTTGATACAGAGAACTGAATAAACAATTCTAGTTTATGCAAGTTAGTTGACAGATTAATAGAATAACAGGGTTGTAAGGGACCTTGGAGGTCTTCTAGTCCAAATCCCTGCTCAAGCAGGAAAGCCTATATAGTTTCAGATGAATTGTTGTCCACTCTCTTCTTAAAAGTCTCCAGTGGTGGAACACCCACAACTACTGGAAGCAAGTTGTTCCACTGATTAATTGTTCTAACTGTCAAGAAATTTCTCCTTAGTTCTGGGTTGGTTCTTTCCTTCATTAGTTTTCATCCATTGCTTCTTGTTATGTGTTTTAGAGAATACCCCCCCTCTTCTTTGTGGCAGCCCTTAAATATCAGAAGACTACTATTATGTCATTCCTAGACCTTTTTTCATTAAACAGACAAAGCCAATTCCTACAACTGTTTTTTGTATGTTTTA
>JAOYMU010000192.1:94266902-94276911 GCA_025802295.1 Psammodynastes pulverulentus | reverse complement strand
AAAGTGAAACTGAAAGTCTGTTTCTGCTTGCTGCAACAGAGGCAAATTGCTGGGAGGCAGAAGCTGAGGTAAGATATATTTTCTTGTTTTCCTCCCCCAAAAGTTAGGTGCGTCTTATACTCTGGTGCATCTTATAGTCCGAAAAATATGGTATGTAGTTCTAGCCATTATTCTGCAAAGTAACATATATTCTACTAATTCAGGAATACAGAAGGCAGTTGATTGGTCTTATTATCACCACTGATTAAAACACATTTTAATTGGTTTTGATGTCAGTGCTTTACATGACACAAAATGGTTAAATAGACTATTTAATTCATCTAAGTTTCACTGTGAAAAATGAGGTAAAGAAATTAAATGCAGTGCATAAATAATGATATGAAGCCTGTTCCAATATTATCTTGAATATTTCAGCTGAAAATGGAAATGGAACAAGGAGACAGATAAAAGTCCTGCCTCCAATTGCCTTTCCATGTATACGTACTTTCTCATGGATGCTTGTGTACATTTTTAGCTGACTATGTCAAAGAGACTTCCTGAAATGAAAAATGCATATTCAAATCTTACAATTGTTTTGTGGTTAAAATCTACCAGATTTTCTAGAATATCAAGAATCTATTAGAAATCTGTAACCAACAAACAAAAAATAATCCTCAGATTTGGCCCTTACAGCAAATTGTCTTCTGTGGGCTCCTTAGTGCTCTCTAAGCTTGGTTGTTTTCTTACAAAGGTTTCATTCCTATATTATTACCTAGTTTGATAATGAAACTTCTGCAAGAAATCAACCAAGCTCAAAGAGCACTAAGGTCTTCACAATTCCAATACTACAAATACTACAAATTCAAACCTACAAATACTGTCCTCTATCAAAATTGTTTTCTTTTTAAAAGCCACAAAATAGAATAATGTTCATTTGTGTTTAATGGACATTTGGGTACAGAAGTTTCACATGTGCTTGTGAAATAAGTTTTATAGCTGTTACTTTCTGATGTTGAGATGATACATGGAAATGAGGAAACAGGCTCAGGAAAGATATGATCCTGAAGCATTATGGTACCTTAATTGCACAAAACAGTCAACTCTCTTCCTCTTCTTCTTTTTTTCTCTAGTGACATTTGACAACTTCTCAAATAAAACAGAAAGACCTGCCTTGTTACAGTTGTTTTCTTATGCTTTCGCTAAGTTTTCCTTAATTATTTCTCCAATTCTGTCAAGCAGTGTTATTGCCCCGCCAGTTTAAAGGTTAAACAAAGCACCAAATCTGTCAAAGTGAGTGAAACCAACTGGTGAAGAGCTATCAGAAAGTAATCAGTGCTAATAGGTACATAATGGCCAACTGAGAGCTGTTTGCACTTGGATACATCAAGCAGTTATAACTTAGCTTTCTCCAAAGTCAGAGACTAAAGAAAAATGGAGTATACCTAGCATTTTGTGCTTAAGGAACAAAATTTAACACTGACCCAAGGAGGAGGACCTCTGCTGAACACAAATTTCTTCAATAATTGTGGCTTTTCTTATGGTTGATTCATCATTTCAGAATATATCAGAAAAAATCATTTATTAGAATAAGCATTTCTACAGACTTAAAACAGATCCACATACAGAACTGACTTAAAAAGATACAGAATGTGTGATTTTAAAAATCCGTGTAGCTCAGTAGTGGTACACAGTGATTGTACTCAAAACACAAATCCTTTTTTTTACAAATATTTACGAATTATGAAGGAATTATCTTTCAATTTATCAATATGGCAATATCATAATAACATATCTACATCAATTACTTCAATGATAGTGACAAGGTTCTACTTTAACTATCGCGACGCTAACTATTTTAGCAATACCCAATTTGGTGGTGCAAATAAACAAAGACAAAGCAGAAATAGATCAGCATCCATGCTAGCTCAGAGGACTGATTCCCATTGTTCCAAATGAAATAAAATAAATGGTAATAATTTATCAAATGTATATGCCACCCAACTCCCAATGACTGGTTTTTTTTCAGTTGTTCAAATGTTTAAAACAAAGAACAATTGTTGAGTAAAACCATAAACATAGCACAAGGCTGAAGAACAAAGCTAACAAAGAAAATAAACCCATGAGGGAATAGAAAGTATGAGATGAGAAGAAGGGGCCTTCAGAATGGTTTGCTAAGCAACAAAAAATTAGTTAGCCTAAGTAGCCGAACTTTCTAACTAGCTCCCTCAGTGCTCCATTTATGATCTGCCCTATATAGAGTGCTTATGCAGTATTTTAAAATTCAAGTCAATTTGGGAAATTAAAAAGTTAATTTTGTGATATGTCTGAGATCATAATGCTTCCACTGAATTCTTTATCTTCACTGGAGGATTTGAAGTTCTCTGAGGAGAATTGCACTCCAAGAAAGAATGCATTCACAAGGCTTTCCTGGCCCAAGGAAGAATTTGATTCTTCAGGATGAAAAGTAGCCACACTGGTTCTGAGGAGGAAGCAGTAACCAATTCTACGTAGTATTAATGAACATCAAGTCAATGTGTGGGTTCTAAATTTGAATTCAATGCTGAAATCTAAATTGGCTCTCAAAAATAATATAAAGTCGCCCCTTATTTTCTACATTGCACTTAACCTTGTTTGGGAAAATATATGGTTATCTTAGTTTGTATAAAAAAAATAAATGGCGTAAATTAAATAAATTGAAGCCCAAAGAAATGTCTAGAAAACTATTACTGTTCTCATGCTGATCAAATACTAAAGTACAGGCATGTATGGAATTAACTTGTCTTAACGGCATTGTATCTCTAACTGCAGTCTTTTTTTAAAAGGACTGACTTTCATTGGCACAGAATCTTAAGCATTTGTGTTACCATATTCAGCTCTAATTCCCCTCAGAACATTATAATCTTTAACATTCATTTACACCTATTCTGATATGTTGTTAGCACATTATCCTTAGGATCAGAGCACTAGCTATCTAGACTAAACGTCCAACTTTAGGCTACAAAAGTAATATGATCACGCAGTTTTGAAAATCTGTTTGCTTCATGTAATGGGCTTTGTTATGCTGTTGTTTTTCCAAATTCAGGAAGGCCCAGCGGCAGTAGACACAGAATTCTATGTTTTCATTGCCTGTGGACAATGGACCGCAACAGATATCTTAACTTGCAGCCCTTCAACAAATGATAGGAAGTTAATGGGATGCCACAGCTAATTGAAACCATTGGATAATTTGAGAAAGAAGAGCAGAATTGCTCAAAGCAGCTCTATCTGTCTCGGAAGATGTCTGCCCTCTGCTTGCAGAGTATGTCACAGTCACCTTACAAATCACCAGAATCTGTTTTTGAAATATATTTCTCATATACAGTATAGCACTTAAAACAATACAGATGTCACTTGGGGCACTGGAGCATGCCAGGCCACTGGGGTTAGGACTGACTCAGAGGAAAGAGCAAATCAACAGCATAACTTTCGTGCTGCACCTGGCTTTCCCTTGGCCATGTTTTGACCAGGCTTGACCTTGTTTAGTTTGTGAGAGTTGATGAGGTCAAAGCCCAGGGTGGTATGAATGTTTCCAGAGAAATCACTCACAACTGTAGCAAAGAGAATTTAATAACTATTGCAAAACTAGAACTGTATATGGAAGGCGGGGAGACAAAAAGAAGTACATCAAGGGAACAAAGGAATCAAACCACAGTTTAAAATAATGGAGGACAACTTTTGTTCTTGTTATCTGAATTTAATTATTCTTTCTATTTTAAACATATTCAACTTCTAAAACTATTGTCTCTATCCATAATTTTGGATATCATTTGAATGATATAAACATGTTTAGTTCTTTTTGTACTTTCTAGAAGGAACACGAGAAATTATTTTACTTCCTGTCAGAGCAGTGATATACCTCACTCATGGTTGTTTACACTGGCTGATTTAATAGTTTGCACTACCACACAATGTGGCCTTGAAAGCTGCAACTGAAGGGCGTCCACAAGAGGGAAGGGGACAGGAACACAATAAAAAAGGAACATTGGAGCAATTGGTCGGTTTCTGCCATTGTCTTAGTTTTTGTATCACCACCCCAGAGACATTCCCTGCTGTGACTGCTTTAGTAAATTGACAAAGCAATTCATCAAAATAAGTATACATTGCCCAAAATCCATGCAGCCGAGTTAATTTAAGCACATACTATTAAAATTCCTCATTTTTCAGAGAAATCAGTCATTGTACATAAATTGTGTACCATGCTGAATGATACCCAAAGAGTTTGGATAATAGCAGCAACAACCGAGCAGAATATGGTTTTCTAGTTCAATACTGGTTTACATTCAAAATATCCCTTGATTCTGTATAGGGCCAGGAAGGTGCCTGCTTGAAGTCCTAAAGAGTTTCATTAGCCAATGTGGACAATATTGCACTAAAGAACCATAAGCTTTTTTTTAGTACATCACAGTTTTCTAAGCTTGAAGCATTTATCATTGGAATAGTGCACCATTAGGTGGTTCCAGACACTGCCAGTATCTTCTCCTTCTATTATACTGACATGATTGATAATTCAGACTCATTTTTTGTTTTCTATTATAGTGCTGGCACATGTTGTGACAATTCTGAGTGCAGGTACTCAATTTGATTAGTATCTACCACAACTATTTTCAGTAACTTTGGAGAGAAAAGGGTTATGTTAAATTGTGATTATTATTGTCAGAAGATTTTCTGTGACAAATGGTTTTTCAAAAAAGCAAACTGATTCATATCAAATTTGGCTGAAAATTTGCCCAACCCTTTCTTGTAAACTTGGCTGAAAATCAGCGTTATCCAATAATAAGGAAGCACTATTTTCTTATGTGATGTAATACCTTACCCACCACCTTTCCATTCAATAGGATGGTCAAGTTAACTATCAATAATGTAGATCGCTATCCAAAGAAAAACTACTTTTGCCCAATTTTGCATAATTTACCCATGTTTGGGAAGCACTGCATAAAATGATGAATGGATTATCATAGAAATATATGAGAGCAATGCTCCTACGTCTTATTTCAACAAGAGACTCAAAGCTAGTTAAATTCATCCAATACACTTCTATCTTTAATTCCTCTTTGATGAAGGGGAAAATGTGAAAATGATGTCTGTCATTCATTCAAAGTTAGTGCTACTTCCTGGATTAAAATTCTAATTAGTATCAACAGAAAATGGTGGCTGCACTTAAAGGAAAAATATGGAATAGGGCTTAGCAACTATCCCTAAATTTACCTTTCCTTAAATATAAGATCATTTTTCAATTTCCCTTTTACTTTTTGTGCCAGATTAGGGGGTTCTTGGTTTACATCAAATATGTCAATCAAGTACCTAGCTATTCATTAAATACTGTGAATTATGTTATATTGTCTAAAGATGTTAAGATACTGGAGCTAGGCAGATAATAAATTTAAATAAATAAAGCCAATTTAAAAGCAGTTAAAAGTTCATAGAAATGTGGTTCTTGAGGTTGCAGAATATGAACATAATATGTAAACTGGGTTTGTAATCTGTAACAAAAAAATTATATCACGTAAAGTGAATTATATTTCTTTCTAATTCAAAATATTTTGGATATTTTATGGTAAAAAAAGTTAATGCTGAAAGAGGTTTCTCTTTACCTGAACATTTGAATATCCCACCTTTTTGTTTATTCTCTCCTCCAGAATTGAATTTATATTTCCCAGTCACAAATAATACAGTTTTAGTAATTTGTTTTTCTTTAATCACATTGAATGTGTCATTCACCTTAAAGTGAATTTTACACTGTTAAAAATAAAGTAGGGCATATTCCACAGGTCATGGAAGATGACCACTTTGTCACTGGTTGTTATAAATAAGGGTCTGAGGTCAAACCTGTCTTCTCTTTGCAGAGGTTGAAAGATTTACCCTGAAATAACACCTGCCTTAAATTTCAATACCAGTTCCCAAAAGGATATGAACTTAAATAGCTTAAGAGTTGGATAAACTGTTCTTATCATCCTTTCCTAAATTCTGACCTAGTACATAAAATTGTATTCAAGGGGAGAAAAAAGTACTGGCATTTTGTTTACAAACTCATCTTGCTCTTTTTATCCTTTATAACCTGATATTTATATTTAATGATGGTAATAAAATCTCTAATAGCTATATCATGGTGGAAGGATTTCTAAAGAAAGAAATATTTTGACTTCATACTTTGGAACTTAAACTTACTTCTAGTCTTGATTGTAGTAAAAAGATATTAAACATATTACCACAAAAGTCACTGAAATCACTTACAGTTTTGTTTTGCAGGAACTCCCATTCAAATTCATCCTACAACAGCCATCACCTAACACCTTGATTTGTTGAATTTAATTTTCTCTAACCCTTTAGGCAACACAGCCAGGCAACAGATTAATTTAGAGATTTTTTTCTACATACCATAGTTTTCTTTTTAAAAAAAAATGTTTTTCACTGCTAAAGAAGATGTAAACTGCCCAGTTCGTCAAAATAAAAAAGCACTCTTGTATTTTCTACAAAAGTAGTAACTTTTGGCAGCTAATTTTTAATATAACCAATGATTAGTGTTCTGAACAGATCATATTATTGTATGAATGTGTGTATGAATATGTACAAATAAAATATAAAACTGTAGCATGTTCATCTATCCATACTTTCTCTACAGGAAGATATGTAAATAAATTGGTTCATTTGAAATTAAGCAAAAGAGCTCCAATGGCACAAAAAGTAAAAAAAGTCCTGAATATAACTAGGGACTTGTTCCTGTAATTGTCTAAATTTGAATTTTCTTTGTACGGTTTCACTTCTGAAAGCTTACTGGTTACCTTGGGAATGTTAGTCTCTCTTATGTCACGTAGCCTCATAAGACTGTTGTTTCGGAGAAATAATAAAGGAAGAATTTTGTATGTTCCCTGGGTATCTTGGAGAAAACACAGGATATAAATCTAATGTGCCAATAACAAGTAAATAAAATATCCTAGTTTATATGTATATTAGCTGAATTGGGAATTGTGCACTACAAATGGAAACAGAACAAGTATATGCTTAATCTTGCAATTATAAATATACATAAAAAATAGGAAATATATTAGTCATTCAGATGGGGAGTAAATCGTCCCCATTCTTTCTGAGCTTTTGATCTCTTAGTATGTTTAGAAACTTAATATGCTTCTTAGTTTGCAAGAGAAAAAGGTTGACTAAAAAACACACTTGCACTTTTACTTATTTTATGACCAGTTTAGGATATCAATATGACAAAACTATACATGTCCTAAATTCATAACAAAATTTAAAGCTGGAAGAAATTTGAATAGAAAATGTGCTTATTTTCTGTTTGCTAGTTTATTTATTTTAAGCAGTCTGTGTGGCAGTCACACAGACTTAAGAATACTAAATATTAAAGTTCTATGTATGTACTCTGTGTGTGTGTGTGTGTGTGTGTGTGTTCTACTGTAGACATTCAAATACAGTCAATTAAATGAAACTGCTGATCTCTTGCATTTCTTGAAATCAGTATCACTGCAATTGGTTATTTAACCAAAGTAAACAGCAGCTTTAATTTTAAAAAAATGAATGCCTTTCAATGAGTACTGAATACTTTCATTCTTTTCTTTTTAGAAAAAAAGTTTGGAAAGGATAAGTGTTATGGAAGCACTTTGTAACAAATACTTAAACACAGGAGTTATATCGAAGACACTGCTATATTGGTCTTAATTATAAAAGACAAATGTTCATTTGTTCTCTCACTTGTTAAGTGGATGCATGGCAAAAGTTCAGACATAAAGACAAGGAATATTCTTACAAAGTTACATTAAGGGAAGATAACAAAAATTAAGTTCATGGGAAATCATGCAAGATAAACCAGACAATTTCAACTGCTATTCAGAATTGAGGCTCAGAATAGCCTTCTTTATGTATGTATCAAGAAGAATATTTGCTCAAAAATTGGACAGCAACCTTCCTTCAATTACAACTCTCGTGGGTTTAGTACATATTCAGATACATGCATGTACATATTTACGAATCTTCAGATTTCGTCAGTCAGTCATGAATAACATTTGAATGGTAAAGGATAAAAAAAAAGCCATGTTATCTCAGCAACTTTGCTTTACTGCCCTTGGAGTTATAGACTTCTTTTTATTGATTAATTCAAAAAAGAGAACTACAACAGTTTAAACATTAAAAGAACTATAATCTGGACTGCAAAAACTCCTGACTATCACAAAATTTCACTCTTTGCTGCTAATTTTGCAGTCTTGATATTGTAAACCTAATAAAGTAAAGGACAAACCAGCACAAAATAGATGTACTGTGATCAGAAGCAATATTATGGAAACTTGAAGTGGTATCTAGATTACTAAAATGAATAGGCTGTAAAAAACCTTGAAGTATTTGACTGCCATAAAAGAGATGTTTTCTAGTTTAGTAAACTTTCAGGTTACCAAATTAAAATAAATAAATCCCACATACTTTCTGTTGGCTCTAAGTTTTCTGAAAATTACAAAATGAACTTTTACTTGGTGTTTCAAGTCATTTAAATATCCTTGAATAATCATTCCAATAAATATCTCTGCATTTGTAAATGAAAACATTTCACATTGTTTATCCCAGGCTAATACTGATATAACCAGATGATTAAAGATCCCCATGAATAGGAGGGGAAAGATAAATGTTACAGAAATTAATATTTTCTCAAGGTTAATTTATGTACTTAAAAGAGTTTCTTTCTTAATATAATCAACATTTTAAGGCAATTGGTAAATTGTTAAGAATATAATGGAATATATTTGAACTTTTATCTCTTTATGATATGTAGATGACCAAGTTGAAAAATCAGATTTTCTTGTATCTGATCTATTTGACTATGAAGCAAGCACTTTTTAGACTCAAAATTGTTGTCTATTTATAAAACTAAAGGCAGAAAAGCATTATGATAAATTTATATTCTGAGATATTCCAATCCTAAAATTTAAGGGATTTTTTAAACTCTGCAAATAACTGCATGAGTTATTAAGATTTTAATCAAAATCTTAAGAAATTCAGTTATTGAAAAAGGAATTTGAATGGTTTAAAAATCCAGAATGGCAATGTATTCCAGAAAAAACTTTTTGACTTCACATGTCCTGAATTATTATCAAGTGCTGAAATCTCAGTTTGGATTATCAATAGTCTAGCAAAGAATATCCATAGATCAATATATATCCATATCCATAGGTCAATATATATCCATAGATCAAAAAATAAATCAGTGTGTGTTTTATTTCCTTTCTTTCGGTATTTTATTCTTCTTCCTGAAAACCAAGAATTTTTTGAAAAAAACACCAAATGCTACAATATAAAAAAAAATATTTCCTCTTTTGCAGTATTTTTTTCAAATCCAAACATTCTTTTTTACTTAATATTGTACCATAAAAGAATTCATGTACATTTTTAAGGTTTTTAGTTTATTATTTTCATTGGAATTAATATTGCATTTTCATAACACTACCAACACTAACAGCATTCACTGTTTAGCTGCCTCTTTCTGAACTGATATTAAAACAAAGATGTCTCTAGGTCTCATAACGTGGCTGCTAGTAAACCTCTTACACCAGTTAATCATCATGGTATATCAGCCCCCTTCTTTTTCTGGCAATGATACTGACTGAATCAAGTAAATACTTAAACCACAAAGTGGTTTAATTTTGTCAGAGCTCACACATTTCATTAAGCCAAAACCAACCTAACCATCTTATGGTAAAATGCAGTGGATGAACCTACCCAGTGTTTTCTTTGCCTACTCATATTCATTATAATTTCTTTTCATCTTCAATTGTGTACAAACTACATGAGTAGTAAATTAAGTAATTACCCCCTTGAGATAATTGCCATCTTGGATTGGTTTGACTGTGCAGCAAGCATATAGGATAATTTCTTTTTTTTCCCCATCATGAATTAGAAATTAAACTGCCACTTTTAAAATTAAGAAATATTTATTTTTTTATTTATTTAATTCAAACTTATAGCCCGCCCCATCTCCACAAAAAAGGACTCGGGG
>JAOYMU010000192.1:94108824-94120668 GCA_025802295.1 Psammodynastes pulverulentus | reverse complement strand
CGTTATCTATTAAAATCATATTAATTTACTGTTTTGGAGATTTTAATCACATTTTAAAAAACTAATGCAGTTTTCACAAGTTTATATATTTAGGAATGAAAATATTGTTTAACTAAGGCATAACAGATGTTGAATTGTGCGGTTCAGCATATTAATATACTCAAAAATGTTACAGTATGTCAAGTATCTCAACTGACAAGGAGGTTAACAATATGATTACTGTATTTTAATTTTGCAATAAGTAATATTTTAAAACTACATTGGAAATGTAACAAAATTCAGAATAAATTTCCTTAACTCCCAAAGGGCCTGTTCTCTCATTACAGAGTTTAATATTTACATTACATACTCATTATGTTTAATGTAACAATATCTACAGTCTGAAGTATACTTATTTGGAAAATTCTTACTGCAATTAAATGGATATTTATTAGCATCTGAACGTAATTAAATTAATATATCCCTAGCATTGAAACAATGTAGTACTGTTAAGCATAAGTATCTCTAGTAATACTTTAAAACTTATTTCAGTTTATCGTTTGGGCTTTTCACAAGTTGCTTTAACATGGCTCAGTCATTCAGAAACCATCGTTCAGAGGGAGAACTGCTGCATTACACACAGATCTCAGGGTCAAATCTTCTCAAAGCCTGGAAACCAGTGCCATGGAACAATATCAGGCTAGCTGAACTAAGGATCTGATTTAGTAGAAGGCAGCAGCCTATATAAAACTAGTGTCATATCAAAATGCTTGGTCAGTGAAGCAAATACAGAGTGTGGAGTAAGCTATTCAAATATCCATTCAGACATTAACATTATGAATTTCTATTACATTCTTGTTAAAGATAAGTCACAGTCTTGTGCAGCATTTAACCATTTATAAATAAATCTTGGATATCCTGACCTCTCCTTAAACTGCCTAGGCATTCTTTATTCAATCATTGATTTCATAGCATGTTGAACCGTGTGCAAATCCTCTTTGGAATCAACTAATAAGTATTCCTCTCTAATTCTTGTTTGATAAAAGTCATTTAAAATAGCAGCCAAACTTGAGATTAAAAATTAAATTGACTTTTTCATTCATTTTTCTACATATTTGAGTATTCTTGGAATAACCTGATTAAAGTTTTGCATATTTACACCGCTATCATTTAAATGGGGGAAAGATGTAAACATGTATTTTAAGCTGAAATATGAACTTTTTTAAAAAAGAACTATTTTTTGTATACAAATTAAGTTTATGTTACAAGAGAGGTATAACTTAGTGTACTATTTACTAATAGTGATTCTTGACTAGTGTCAGTACCTAGCTCTCCCTGGTTAATCTTGAAAAACTGAGCAAGTTTAGACTGATTTAGTACTTGGATAAAAAATAACTGTCATATACCAGTGCATTACAATGGGTAGTTTGAAAAAAAAATTCCAAAAAAAATCAAACCATTTCATATTTCTAAAGAGCTACATCTACTTATTTAATAGTACACCATCCACTTGACTTTTATTGTGGAAGAAAAGTAGAATATAAATGTTACAAATTAAGAAACTTCCATCACACCATCAGTAGAATTTATAATGACAGTTCAAGAACCAATCAAACTCCTTGTTTAGTGGGAGTTTTAAATGCGCCTTTAGAAAGAGAAAGATTCAAAAGGTTGAAATGGGCAATAATTCATTGGCAGAATAAAACATTAAGATAAAAGCCCAACCTGGAATAGCAGCCAAAGAAGACAGTTAGTTAAACAAAGAAGAAAAGGAGTGAGATTGAATGATTCTGAAAACATATTTTGCAAAGAAAAAGTTTGAATTATTATAACAGTAGCACAGAATTAGGAATAGTCTTTACACTGAACGTGGATGGAATTGGATATTCTCTTAGATGAATTCCCGACAAACTTTAAAATGTTTAAGGCCCATTATTTCTATGGAAGAAAGAAACTTATTAATGCTTTTCCACAAAAATCAATGTGTTTAACTTTGTACAGAACATACTCGTGTTTGCATAAGTGCTACATGATGAAACCTGGAAACTACATAGAAGTGTGTGTGAAAATAATTTCCTCCTTTTACTAACTCCCTCTGCCTTTCTGTTTTGAAAAGCCTCACTGCAAGACCATCATTGTAATGATACTTCTAGTCTCAAAGGGACAGGAAATGCAACATCACTTTATCAGAATTTTCAGACTGCAGTGCATAATAGCATGAGTTGTTACAATTTCACACTCTACTGATACTATCATTTTTGCCTTTAAAAAAGATGTCAGGACTGTTTTCTTTCTTGATCTGAGTTCAATCTATGTCTAGACAATCTCCTTTGAGGCTGTTTGAACGTAAAACAAGTTTGACTGAACTTGGTTATTTCAGCACTCATGTCAAGTATAAATATGAACCTATTTGTCATATATCTTTCCCTGATATCCTTCAGCTATCTTATGCTTCAGCTCTAGAATCCTCACTTCACATATTCAAAGTATAACAGATGAAGATTACTGTTGTGAAAATTCTTGCTGCATAATCATATATTTCACGATTGTCTCTAAAACAGAAGGGCTACAAGATCTGGGCAGCAAAAATCAGAATATCCATTAGAGGGCAATAAAGAGGGGGTTTTGTATTTCTCTGCTGCCATCTGATGATCATCTGAATTCTTGCAACCCACACACGGTCACCCTAAACAAAGCTTTGTTTGAAGCTTTCTTTTGTCATTGTGAAAGCTCCCATTTCTGCTTGACAACAATGCTTGCATCATCATTTCAATGCTGTCCATATGGCTTCTAATAATAGTTAAGAGATTGCATTTGTATTATCTATCTTAGAGACTTTTAAAATCTTGATATGGAAAGGCTGATTTCATTGGCCCATAGTTAAAGGAAAGCAGACCCTAATTAAAAGAATTCTGTTCTGAATTAACTTGTTTGACATGTGCTAATTGACAGTTCCTGTGAAATGGTTCTAATTAAAGTCAATATGTCTTTTTCAATTAAAAGGAAATTAAGAATATACTAATATACATTAACAACTTAATCTGCCTTAAATATCCCATATATCAGCTGCCGGAATGTTACTGGTGAGCCATCTGACATATATCTTCCCTTGTTTGGCTGTGAAGACTTTTTATTCCAAAAGAGCAATAACCAGCTATGTTATGTCCTACACTCAGCAAAGAGAAAACCAGATTTGTGTAAGTTCTAAATGCAAAGATGGTTAAAGAGAAATCTGTTATATTTAACAACTGATGCCTTCTTAACCAGCTGCCTATAATAAATACATTTCCTAGAAGTAATTGTATTTTGATAGATAGGAAAGTGGTTGCCTTGGGTTCAAGATTTGCCCTGTGACAAATGATTAACTTGTGAATAGACAGCAAACAGTATTTTTATTATTATATTTATCAGATAGATGGCGTTTCTCTTTCTCATAAAAGTCATTTTCATTGTGTATGAAACATGAAGAAGTTAGTTGCCTTGTAAGAGCTGAAAGTCATCCCCTTTATTATCTGTGGGAATATGGAAGAGCCGTTTATAAACCACAAGGTTAATTCAAATGTTTAATACCAACGTTTTAATATTACTAGTTTTGCTGACACAGCAAGGAATATTAACAACCTATAATATCACAGTGATATATACAGCAGTTGCATCTGCTTTGCATGGTATGCTAAAGTAATTTAAAGTGATTTCCTCATATATAATTTGTTTCAGTCTGTTTTTAAGACTTAGAATGAAGTTAGATTTGGAAATAAATACAGCAACATACCATTTAAGTGAACATAACAAGAAACTGCTGAACATTGGGTGAAACTGATATCTCACAGGATGTGATTTTTCGTCCATCTACAATATATAGGTTCATTCTTAAAAGAAGATATAATACAGTATCTATACAGAAATGGCCAAAAGGTACATTGAAATATAACTAGTAAACCTATGCAAGATTTTTAGTAGATTAAGAAGGATTTCTGATTTCCATTTGTCAACAAGAGCGGCAGAAAATACCTTCTTTATTCCCCTAATTATGCTGCTGAAACGAAGAAAGTTTGACAGATAACAAGGATTTTTGCATGAAAAGATTGTTTGCTTGGTTTGCTAACACAGGATTTTCCCACACAACATTGTTGCTGCTGCTGTGAGCAATATTCCTCATACTCCAATTATAAATGATTTAAGATAAAAGTGAAAGAATGCAAACCAAGAATACAATTATGCAGGTGGTGGATCACCCTGCCTGCAGGCTGCACAGCACCATCAACATTAAACATGTTCTGAAAATCTACCTGTCATTCTGCCTTTACTGAGCTGCTGTGCATCTGCAAATGTCTTTTTCTTGGACCTCACTTTCTCTTTGCCTGGAATATCGGATTCTGGCTAGCCGGTCAGCTCAAGCCATATTATAGCCTAAGAAACACTGATTTCCTTGCAGAAATATATATGTGGATATGCAAGACCTACTTCTCCATAAGTCAATGTACATCGATGTACAGTATATATTGCATGTATAGATAGCATATGTGGTTTACAACAAGTGTGATACAAACTCATATGAGTGCTATAAAGTTCAGCCCAGATTGCACCTATCTTTGTCTTTAAACAAATAACTAACTAAGCATCCTCTCTGTTTATACCCTGGCTAACAAAAACAGAACTGTTTGTGTGGGGAAGAAACTGCTGTGTTGGCAAGACAAGCGGATCCCATAAATTCTAGAGTCCAAAGAAAATTTATTTTGGCAGCAAGTCTGTTCAAGTAATCAGCATGTGGGACTTGGTACGTTATAGCCCAGGCAAGACCCCCTGTTACTAAAGCATGTTTTTGCTCAAGTATCAGTCCCAAATCTTCCCTCCTCCAAAGTCCACCCCCATCTTTATTCATATTTGTCTTACTCTAAGTGCTGTGAAACAATTATACATCCTCTCTTAATGTATACATGCTGGAAACTCTTTGCACTGCTAAAAAGAAACAGGTAAACATTTTTTTCAATATTTATTTCTTTAGAAGATAGAATATAGTCCTATTGGGTGGTTTGGATATCTTATTGGCTTTACTATCCAGAGCTCTTGGCCTGAGGCAGTCTTCCTTTATACACCAGACACCGCTTCCCTTCCTTCCCCCTTGTTTGTTTTTCAGTTGAATATATCATACCTTGGGTCAGCTGATTCTGACCCTTGTATATTTTCCATGGTCCAATGTGTGTACCAGCTTCATTTTTTTTATTGTTGTTGTTATGGAAAACATGAAACATTATCCAAGTGCCTGGGAAAAGATTATGGAACCCCTTTTAGTAACTGCTGCTATAATGTAAACAAAAAGAAGAAAATGAACAGATATTAACCATATGGATTCATCAGCATTATTTTAAAATCCAACTTTTCAGAACATCGTAATGTTTTCCAAACTATGTTAAAAAGAACATAGTGATCTATATATGTTTCAGAATACAGCCCCTGAATATTGGGTCACCTAACACCTTGAGACCATGCTACCAAAGACTTCTGCAACATGCCTAATTTTTGTCAACATAATTTCATCCCATTTCTTTTATTGCTAGATAATTACAAGAGTAAAAAAGAGGGCAGCTATTCCTTTGAGGGGCCTTAAAACTTCCCCCAAAAGCAACCAAGCATTTTTTTTATCCCACCTCTTGAGTGAGGTCACTACAGGGCTTCCTGTGACCCTTCAAACCATCAGGAGGCTGGGTTTAAATCCCCAATTCTTCAAACATTGTCTGAATCTGACTTAGGACTTCCCTTGTCCAATGGACATATTTGAAATTTTAGGAGCATCTCAAAGGCACTACACAAAAGGGCTGCTATGCATAACTTATCCATTTCCCAATGTTTTTTCTTCTTTAATTAAAGAAGCAACAGTGTTAGGTTGCAAGAAGCCCAGAGCAAATGGAGCTGCTCTGTTATAAATTTGCTACAATACATAAATTTAGTATAAATGAAAAGGAGGAGTCATCCCAGGCAATGTAGTTGGGGCACTATTTTAAATTTCAAGAGTCACAATAAGTAATAATATTTAAAGAGGCAGCCTCTGTGCATCCCATTAAAGTATATTATTTAAAACAATATTAAGCTGAAGGTATGCATTCCTTTATGGAGAAATAAAAAGTACACCCAACTAGGAACATGCATTCACAAGAAATATTATGCCAAAGTGTACCTTGTAATTTCTTGATATTTTTATTCCTCTGTAAATCAAGCTTCTGGTTTTCTAACATATTTTAGGACCTCTAATTCTTTTCACATTTCTTCTGACTTCTCAAAACTTTTTGAACTTTTTTGTTGTTGTGAGAAGCTGGCATTTCTGCTTTCTATCACCCATCATTCTATCATTCTGAAATTCTTTCAGATCTGAAAAAGTCCAATGGAAGGAGTTCATCACAATGTGTTGGATTTACAGGAAGTGAAGTCAGGGAAGCTGCATAATGCTAGCCAGATGATAGTCTGCTAAAAGATTATTCCTCTACTGTAAATCAAATATATGAAAGTCCACCTATGTTCAGGTTCCCTGAATTCTCCTCTTTCATGAAGTAGAATTAGAACTAGCAAAAAAAAAAGTACTAGGAGAGGGAGTTATTGTCTGGTGTCATCCTTCAAAATCAGTTCAAAAACCACCCTACTTGGGCTAGTTGCAATAATAAATGGAAATCAAAAAAAGGGAGGAAAGGTTAAACTTACAAGATTTGTGAGTTATAGTTCATGTTATATTGGCTATTTTAATATGGCATGCATAAATATTTTGTGTATCTTTAAAAAAATATTAGAAGCCAAATAATAAAGAACAATCTTATTATTTCAAAGTAACATCTGCAATTTATCCTCTGCTTGCTTTTACTGCTCGGTTCTTCTTGTGTCCTTAGGGGTAACCATGCATTAAATTCACTGATATCAGCTATTTTATTTTATTTTAATATCATCTTATTTTATTTTATTAATTAATTAATTATTCGTTCATTCATTCGTTCAATTTCTATAGCTGCCTAACTTAACCAAGTAACTTGTGTGTATCACCATTAGATTCAGGAAATGCTTTTCTCTGTTGGTAACACTCTGGATTCCAGAGCTCATCCTAATGTGCCGAAACTGAAAGCTTGGGGAGAAGAGCTAGATCTCTTCTGTCTCGTACAGATATATTAGGCATGATGACAGTCATGTCTGAGAACTGGACACAGATTTGGAGTAATCTGAATAGCACAGTGACATGTATATTAGAATTTTCAAAAGTATCCAGATTGTAAAGCTAACAAGTCTCCCCCCCCCCCCACTTTCTCTCTTACTACATTGGCTTCATCAATTACTTCTGTTTCTCTGATTTACAAGGGTTCATTTTTTTAAATAAGTTTTTTTGTTCTAATCAAATGGAAACATTTATTTTTCATCCACTAATTGTACTGAAGGTCTCTCAGCAGCTTTTTTTTATGAAGAAACTGAAAGGTTTGTGAGCATTCCATTCCAGTTCTACTTCTATTATTGTCATTTTAATAAGTACAATACAATAAAGATTACTACTGGGTATTAAAATTACAGGAAACTGCCCTTCTGTCTTTCATGATAACATTAACTTTCTGCCCAATATTGCATCCCATTTAGGTCTCTGTGGCTGGTACTGTTTCGTTCGCTCATGCTATATTTACACAGCTATTAGTTTTATTTATTTTGTTCACAAGGGTAATCTGGCACTTTATCTTATATGATAAAATTTAGTTATTGGTTGTAGTAAGTTACAAGAGGCACAACCTGATTAAATTCAGAAGAAATCAGAGATGGTATTTTGGATTATATAGAGGGACTCCAATCTTTTCTCTACTAAAGTAAGGAATGTGTCCACTCCCAAATCTTTGGAATAAGAGGCATGCATAATTAAACACTGTCTTCTGTGCTAAAAAGAGATCACCCACCATAGGTAGAGTTTGAGCATTTCCAACATGATAGCTAGGTTTGCATAAATTCAGCTTCCAACATAATACTGTAGCTACATTCTCTTGCTAAGTTGTGGCTTATTTTAGTCATGACTTTTTATCAAAATATTTACATGATATAACCACGATTTATAGTGCATAGAAACTGAGTTAATACATCACACACAGCCAATATGAAACATATCATATTACAGCTTAAAATAGTTTGTGACCCCAGCCAGTGCATCAACTGAAGCTGTTTACAATCTAACTGCTGAAACTAATGTCAAAGTATATGTGACTCAACTCTATATTTTGATTTTTCTATGTCATATAATCTGTAGTTTTCTATCTATTTTTAATTGCTATCCAGTTATTCAAGGTGTTTATCAATATTTAGCTTCCTCTTGATATGAGGCTCAGACAGTAATTATCTGACCCTGTAAAAATGCTTTTAATGAAGTGCCAAGTTATGATGAACCATTGCCTGTCTCCAGCAAAGCTGATGAGATGGGCAGAACATTGGTATAATAAGTAATTATTCAGTAATGGATGATAAAGCTTGTTCACATTCTGATTTTTGATGTCTGAATAATATATATTGCAGTTTTGAAATGCAGTGTAATTTTACTGAAAAGCATCTGATAGGCAGTAAATGGGCATACTTTTTGCATGATTCTCATAAGCCTTCAATTATTTTCCACCCTGATTATGTAGAAAGAGATACAGATGTATTCTACGGCACATATGCTTTTACAGACATAAGAGAATGTGCAATAAATGGATCCAATTTTCAGAGAATAAATCTAGATACTGTAGATAGATGATAATGATAGATGATAGACAAACAAATATCTTGCCATTTTTCCAAGTATAGCAACCTGATCTTGATATGAGACAATAATTCAATATATGGAGTTTTAAAAAATCATTGTGCCAAGATTTTCAATCCACCAAATAAATATATTCAGTCAAACACTTATAATTCCCTAGCTGAAGAAGTCTCTACAATGAAGACGATTATTGTTGGTTCCAATATGCATTTCTTAAGTTTGGTAATGAAAAATGTCAGAAGAATTGGGGGAATGATTCTGTCTAGAACCAAGCATGCAGTGCAACATGTTTGGTTAAAAATATCATCATTCCTTCCTGGGATTTTTTTTCCTTTAAACTAATTTCTTTTTAAAAAAAAAAGTCTTCCAGCACTTCCATCAATCACATCACAAGAGAAAAGCTTTCTTCATCTTGTGTATTTTTGCAGGTTTTAAAAGAAGTAGCAGAAGAAATTCCCAACTAAATCAGATGTGGCCAAATTTGCAACAGCCAAAACCTACTTGCTTTTTATTAAATGTTATCAGCAACCAAAAGGGGCTTTAGATATAGCAGTAACACATTTCCCTCATAAACTAGGCAGTGCATGGATTTTCACATAATTCTGAGAAGGATTCTTTTTGTGATATTGTTATTTTGGGGGATTGTAATATCTGAAGTGGAGCCAGCCAAAATACTCAAGATATAATAATGGCTTCAGCCACATAATTAAAGCCATGCCTCTTTTTATCTGTGATAAATATATGACACATTAAAAAAGAGATTGGGATTTGATCTTAGAATCAGTCATCACAATTTTTTTAATATACCAGACATCCCTATATGGGATGAATTGAGACTATTTTGGAAGTTCTACACCCACTTTTTTTTGCTTCATTTTTTTCAAACTGAAGTCCACATCAATACTAAATGAAGAAAACTCTTTGCTTTTCCTTTCACCTTTGCCATTTTTTTTCTAATCTGCACTAGGAATTTCCAGAGGACTTTAAAACTCCAGATCACATTTTGGATATTGCATCTGAAATCCTACCAGTCCTATTATGTACTCTGATACCTTAAAAATGAAGCATTATAGGCCATTTTTAGATTGGGAAATGTCACTTAGAAAATAAAATTAACACAATGCTTCTGTCTTACTTTTACTTGTAATACTAACATTTAAACTTGGATTCTTAATCAACCAGCTCTGAAACATTTTCAGACCTTCCATACTTACACATTTCGGTTCACAACTTCAATTATTTTTAGATCACAGTAGACAGTGGACAGTCTTAAGCAATGGCAGCATTGAGGCATCCTGTCTGTGATGCTTGAGACCTTTGGCTTTCTCTGAACCAAACCCCAGCAGTGCCATTTTTAGTATCCTCCATATTGCTACTAAACAGACAAAATGACAAAAGAAGGTAGTTTTAAGAAAGCTTTTCTGGAAAGTTTCCCAAGTCTATTATTTATGTACTTTATGTCTTACATTTTTAATTCACCTTTGTTCCTGGTCTCTCAGCAGGTGCAGCATCTGGCCAACTTTGTCTGGGATCAAAAGATAAGCCGAACTGGGCCTGCTTAATATTTGGAAAGGAGAATGTCATTGAATCCCTGGCCTTTAAACAAGACTAGAAAGTCAGAAACTATGTCAAAAGAAGGTCATGCTCTTGTTGCCAAGAAAACTACATGAATTTCCCCATGAAGTTAAAGTGAAGCTCAACTTAAGGGAGACTTTACCATAATCTCCCTCTTGCAGCAACCATAATTAACACCTGAAATTTATCAGACCTTTTATGTGCATTCCTCAAGTCTCACTTCCTTGTTAAAATAAATTAGTAAAGCAGCCAGAAATGTACAGTTAATGAAAAAAAAATCTTGTAACATCTTTCATGTACATATAATTAAGAATGAAGGGCTGCTCATGTTCTTTTCTTGAGTTCACATATCACTGGGGAATATTCAGCTTGTATTGATAACTCACATTGTCATTAAAGATGATTTCACCCATGAACCATAGACTGATCTTTACTTCAGCTGATCTGCAATGCAAATATAAAAATTAAATTGAACAGAATGTGTATTTGAGTTCAAGGCTACAATTCTATGCCATTTTATTTTAAGGGGAAAATCCAGCATTACACAAATGGGCATAAGACCCATTGAACTCCAAGGCATTTCTTCCCAAACAGATATGCATAGTTCTGCACTGGTATAGCAATGTGGGAGAAAATATTAACAACTTTCACACTTAGCATAAGTAGCTAAGATGAAGACTAAAAAACTAATAGATGTGAAAGCGCCCATGGCACTTGGGATATTTGTGCATTAACTTGGATAGTTAGAATGCATTCCTATAAAATAGAATGAGATGAATCTCAATTCAACATACTTAGAATTAAGCTGGATATTGAATCTGAAATCCTGGCAGTCTATTTTGGAAACATAATGAAATTTGGATCCAATCCAGCTGTAGATTAGGATCCAAACATCTAATCCAAACTTTTAATTGAGGTTATCCTGCTAGCATTGCTCATCTACAGAATATGATATTTCCAATTAAATGCAGGTATGAATTTTCTTTCTGCATTTGTTGACTTTACTTATTGTCTTTGATTTTTTTCATTCCTTAAATCTTAGATCCGTAACATAAAATCACAGACTTGGATCTAAAGTGGAATAAGTAATTGCTTGATAGTTCCTTGCTAACTTTTGAAAGTGGTCTGCAGCTGCTGATGTATGTTTGTGCTGGCACTGCAGAGTGGAGTCCTGGGAATAAGGAATCTGACTTCAGAGAAACAAGAGCTAGCTTCAAAGACAAGAACAACTCTCCCCAGCTGATAGAACTTCTACTGAAAGAAAAACAACAATGAAGTAAAAAGCACACCAGTAACAGCTCCTGTTACTGCCCTCCAATCCTATTCCAAGCGTCCTTATCATTTATTAGATTGCACACTTCCATTTCCACAATCTTCTATTTTATATTTTGTATACTTGAAATTCTTTTTTTTAAATTTTGTTTACCAATCATAGTTACTTGTTGAGATGGGACAAGAAAGAAAGAATTAATAAAAGAATGAAAGAAAAAAAAAGAAAGAGAGAAAGAGAGAAAGAGAGAGAGTGCAAAAGAAAGCAAGAAAGA
>JAOYMU010000192.1:94096714-94108724 GCA_025802295.1 Psammodynastes pulverulentus | reverse complement strand
TATATGTCCACACATTTTAAAGTTGCTGTGGTGGAGAAATATAAATTAGAGGATGTTATTTAAATTTTTTCCATGCTTCTCTACCATATAGCTGTTGGTGATGTCCTAAAGAACTTAGAAATTGCTATTAATGTTTAACTTCTCATTGTGTTCTTAGGCCAGTTGAGGGCAGAAGGTAGCTGTTCTCCTTCCACAAGGCTCATGTGTAGCTTTCCAGTTTTGGCACACTGCCCATTCCTAGTTGTTAGCATCTGCATATTTATTCCCAACGAGCTCTTTTTGTATCCCAGAGGTATTGCTTTTATAGCTCTGAGCCTGTTGCTGACAAATCACATGCACTCAGCCATTGTTTTTTTTGCTTGCTGCTCCTATTTTTATATGTATTTTTCATTCCTGTGTAAATCAATACCAAGCTTCAATTTGGGGCCTAGCTGGATATAAGGCAAGTTCTTTCAGAATCAGTTATTTATAAGAAGTTCCATTCCATATAACTGATCTCTAGATTGTCCTGTCTTATTATAATCTTTCTAGAATGAAATCTATCCTGTTCGATGTATTGTTTACCATGTTTGAAATTTGGTGGGAAGGATTTGTTTTCCGCATACATCAGGATATCAATTACATTACGTGGCACTGTCTTCTGTCAGATTCATTATAAACATAAGTCAATTAAAGCTAGTGATGAACAAGTAGGGGAAGTTAAACATATACCCCCCTTTGACTACTAAAAATGCTGGAAGTGGAAACAGATCTAGCAGTCCTCATTATAGTCATCTTAGTGTACTCCTATTGAGAAAATATCATAGCAAAATGTCTGGGGATTACAAAAAAATTATAATCCAGTACAATATATATCATGAGTTGGAAAAGTCTCTTTTAAAAATCTCCCTTAAAAAGCACTGGCTTTCAATGAATCTCATTACTATAGTGACTATATTATTTTATTTATGTTTCTATTCATTTATTTAAATTTATTATAACCAACAACTCTGTTAGATTCATGGCATCTTAACAAAATCCAAAAAAGTGTAAAAAAATCAGTTAAAACATCAGACAGCCTGGATTAAAATAACTAAAATAACCTGCATAATAATAAAGAATTGCAATAGGGGCCTCACAACGCATTAGTCTAGCACTAAAGCCAGGTTTTGAGGGCTTTTCACTACCCCAGGAAAGAAGGTACCATTCATACTCTGAAGGGTGTGGCTCCAGGAAGTGGGAGCTGCATCAGTTAAATTAGTACCATGTTCAGTCATATATCCTATATCAGAACACCTGAAAAAAAACAATTTCGGTCCTTACAGTAGTGCTTGGGATGACTGGCCTGTGATACAGCAACATAAATAACTTCTGCCTTTTCTTTTCCAGATTGGCACAGTCTCTGCTCGCTCTCTTTGCTTCATCCCTTGCTATTTCTGTGGTTTTTGCTATCATCCCTGTCTGTCACAATGTGGTGGTTCTTGCGGTGGTCATGGCTGTGGCTGGGCTGGCCATGGGGTGTATCGACACACTTTCCAATATGCAGCTGGTGAAGATTTATCAGAAGGATTCAGCGGTCTTCCTGCAGGTGAGAAGGAGACTGGTGGATGCTGGCTCTAATTTTGCACCCGTTTGTGTGCTTGTATTCCCCTACTTCTCCACTGCTTCATAACTGTTCAAGGCTCCCTTGTACTTGCCATGATGAGGTATGTTTTCCTCTGATGTGGAAATATGAAGATATGTAAACTGGGTCCCTTTTTATTTTTATGCTAGGGAGAAGGGGAAAATATATTTTGTACTGAGCTTGGATGGTTTATTTTCTTCAGAGTGAAAATCAGTGCAAAGTAGAGAGGAAGCCTCAACCTTCTTGGAGCTTTCAAAAAGACAGGATTTTCCTAAATACTATATTAGAGCAGTTAGAGCAAAATCTGTGATTAAAAATGGTAAATGTTGCTGCATCTGGGCACCTCTGGCTTTCTCTTGTGTCCCAAATACTGTATATTTTCTTTCCTGCACCCTCCATGTTGCATTTTGGAATATAATATTTTCATTTCCTTTCAGTTTCTATTGCGAGATATAAGCATGCAAATACAAGTAGATAAATAGGTACCACTTTGGTGGGAAAGTAACTGTGCTCTGTGACACCATGCTGGCCATGTGACTGCAGAATTCTCTTTGGACAGTACTGGGTCAATAACCTTGAAATAGAGACAAACACCGCCCCCTATAATTGGCAACAACTAGCAGAGAAAACTCCACAGGGACTCCTTATCTCCGTTTTATATATACTTTAGTCCAAGCAAGAAGATATGTGCCCTATACTGTACTTCTCCCCAGATTAACACTTGGATGCAAAAGTAGAAGTAAAGGCATGTTGGCTCCAAACAGAAACATGATATATAGCACTGGAAAATACTGCACAAAATGAATGAATGCAGTCATTTCAATGTTGATCTAGCATTCAGACCAGTCAAGAGAACCTTGAGAGTAATACAATTAAGTGTAAATTTATAACTTGTTTCTGAATAAGTAATACAAGATGTAAGTACTACATTGTGTTAGAACAGTGAATGTACAATCCTTTATCAATAGAAGTTAATCTGTGGATACATTTTAGCAATAACAAGAGCACTTAGACTTAACCATTTTACTGCAATCTCACCTTCTGCTACCAAAAGATAGAGACATGTTACAACATTTTCCTGGAGGATTAGTCTTTGCATAGCCATATACTAGCCCAGGAGTCTGCAATTCAAAGAGCCATTTGAACCCATTTCCCACAGAAAAGAAAACACTGGGAGCCAATAATTTAACAACTGGTGTGACTGGGTGGGCGTGGGCAACTTGACATTACTCACTCCCACCCAGTGACCTCCTGCTCTGGAATATGGAGTGAGTCTCCATCCCCCACCATCACCCTTACCTTCTCAGGCCAGGCAAGGAGTGACAGGGAGGGGTGGGGAGGAGCCAGCCAGTGGTGGGATCAGCTGACAGGGAGCCACAGCAGAGGGCCAAAAGAGCCACATGTGGCTCCAGAGCCACAGGTTGCAGACCCCCGATGTAGGAGAAGAGCAAGCAGAACATGTGGCGGAGTCAAGAGAGGAATGAGCCTGGCTTCTTTGCATTCTCACAAGCGATCTAAGTTTAAGCCATACTGTTGATTCTTAGCTAGCACCAATGTAGTGCTGGCCTTTAGTTGACTAGATTCTTGTGTATAGGCATCAAAAATAAATCATGTTAACTGGAGCTTAATGTTTGGTCCCGATTCTCTGTGCCTGACAGTTCAACCCTCAACTGAATGAAAAAGAATACTGCAAAGGCACCCCTTTGTTGTTGTTGTTTTGAACTTCAAAATAGTGTTTTCCAATGTTTACAAAAAATGTAGAGCGAGTCATAAGAAAGTAATCTGATATGGCTTTTGGGTAAGTGGGTAAGACAAGACTATCTCCCATCATAAAACTAGTAAGCTCAAATACATCAAATATGTGAAAATATGCTCCTGGTAGATTTGATTTGGGGAGGAACAAAATTTATTATTTCTATGGCAAGGTCATAACAGTAAGTTCACCAACCTTAGGTCACAAAACATCCATCAAAGATAAATAAACTCATATGACGTAGGAAACAATGAAGCTAAGCTTTTCATTGCAAAGAGATTGGTTTGCTCCTAAAATATTTTGTTGTTGCAAGATATTCTCCTTGGTTTATGTTCCCCTTAGAGAGGGTTCTTTCTACAAGTCGTCCTCAACTTACAAACACAATTAACCCCAAAATTTCTGTTTTGTTCTGATTTGAAAGTGCACAGAAATGCATATAAAATAAAATATCCAGAAGATGTGAATACGTGAAATGCAAATCAATATAATCTAAAATAAATAGTTGACCTAGTACAGATCAAAAGAATGCAAATTGTCTTTATGGCAATGTAAAATAAAAATGTATATACCACAGATGCAGAGAGATGAAAATTGCAAATAGATATAGGAGAAGCAAAAAGAAAGAAAGAAAGAAAGAAAGAAAGAAAGAAAGAAAGAAAGAAAGAAAGAAAGAAAGAAAGAAAGATAGATAGTTAGATAGATAGATAGGTATTTAATAGATTAATACTATCTTTTTGTTCATTTATGTGTTTAAGGTTTAATGTTTAATGATAATGGGTCTATATTACTTCAAATATAAGAGCCAAAAATGACTATCATCATTTTGATAAACCTTGAAAATTTCCACAAGTTTTAGGCATATAAATTGCATGCTTTATACAACAACATAACAAATAATTTCACATTTATGCTAATATATTTGATCAAAGTTATTATAGATTACAACATATATTTCAAGTGTTTGTAATTGCTGTTGAATCCTTAATTGCTTTCATTTTATTTTTATTATTAAAAAAGCACATACAAAGCATGTGGGCAGGTACTGTTCACTTTATATGATTCTCAGAACTGAATTTCAGTGAAATTTTAAGCATTATTGTGCTATTAAATTCTAGTATAGTATTATCTTTTGAGATAAATAGGGTTTTAACCATTGTAATTAGACAGAATTGGCATATTTCTACCTGAAAATACGAAAATATTTCATGAAAATAAATTAGTATGTCCATTTCAGTCATTCTTTTTTATACTCAGTAAAGAAGCTGTTTGAATGCTTAAAAACCGTCATTTTTTACTACACAACGTATTTCTTAAATTTTACATGTGAACATGGAAAAAAATTGGCTGTGGAAAGCATAAAAGATACTTTGGGAAGGTAGTCCTAATAATGCCAATCAAAATTACACTGCAGCTATTCTTTTTTTCTCTCTTAAACTAACAGACATGGGAGTATGTTAGAAATGGAACATAAAATTATATAAATGAGGCAAAAGTTTGAATGTTTTGTCTAAATATTTCTAAGCAAATAAGATTACACATGACGTCTCAAAAACTGTACACCAAAATTTAATTAAGAAAATTTAAAAATGACTTTAATAAATTAATAAATTTAATAAAAATTAAAATTGGAACATTATGCTTACTTCACCTGGGAATAACTCATTGAACTCAGCTTACTTTCAAATAAATATTTTAAAAAATTGAAAAGCAGAGTTCAAAGTCAAGAAAAATGGTATTTAATTGTACTTAGACTGGCACATGGCAACTTTTACAGATTGGGGTGTGTGGGCTGGTGCTTTTCTTTCTTTTTCCTTTTTATCTACACATTCAGCAGACTTTGGAGATTTACTAAAACATTCTGTTCTCTATGTAGAAAAACTCAGTTTATTTCACAAGAGGAAACAGTATCTAAACGTTATTTTGTTCAGTTAGTTGTACATAGTAAAACAATGTATTTTTTCCAGAGTAGTATACAAAATATGTGAATAGTCAAAAATGAACATATTGTTATTTATTTATTCATCCCATTTAGATAATTAACTAACAGGCTTACCTGAATTAAGATTATACAGTGTTTTTTGATAAACCAAAGCGAGGATGCAGGTTATTTCCTGCTGGCCATTTTTATGGTTTCCCTGCCAATGATCAGTGGGAACAGGAAACTGGCAAAGCACAGCCTGAAAATCAAAATGAAAGTCCATTGTTCAGCTGGAACAAAGGGGACAGGGGGATACATAGTTATGACAAACTTCTAACTTTTCAGCCTTGATACTGTCTTACAATACAAAGCTATTACGAACAATTGATCTACAAAACTGTTTAGGGTACCCTGACTTTTCACATTTATTTAATCTTTATAGTAACCTTGAGAAGTTAAACAAGAGTGAACTAAGTAAAGATATATAGCCCAATGACCTTTGATCAGCCATGGAATGTAACTGGCGTAATAATCGGTTAGGGAGCGCACGTGCGCACTCGAAAAACACACACGTACCACTTCCTAGCCCCCTGTTGGGACTTGTTGTAAACAGCAGCATCAGGTGATAAAGGACAGGTAAGAATCAGGGCGAGTGGGAGAGCCCAGCCCCAGTTTTAGCTTCCTGTTCCTCTCCGTGGAACGGAGGCATCGGGTAACAACTGGATCACACAATCCAGTGAGACCTAATTAGATCCCACCTCTGCCTTTGATCTGGCTGGAGGATTTTAACTGGTTGAAATCCTTGTCTTATTATTTTATTATTATTGCACAGAAAAGAACTAGGAAGAAGAAGTGGTGATGAAAGAATGTGATTTTAAAAAGTAAGAAAGATCCACTACTGATCTACAAAAACAACCATCAGTTGAGGTCCAACCATTAGGTAATTGTACTCAATAGTATATTGAATATATAATTATACTCTTTTTGGGAGATTTGTAGCAGCAAAGCTGGGTAACAAGGATATTTGTCAGGGGAAAGGGATTAAAAAGTCAAGATGGCAGCCACAACATGTTTGAAGCTGACTTTTTTGAGCTCCTCCCAGCAAAAGTAGAAGGTAAAGTACAGGGTTTGTACTATTTGACTGAAAAAGATAATGAAGCTAAGATTGGGAAGTCCACCTTGAGATTTCAGTGTTAATAGAAATAGGATAAACAGTAAAACTGGTTTTTTATGTTTTAAATGGAGACAAAAAATCCTTTTAAAGCCTTGAAAAAGGCTGCATTCTTAATTATGCTTAACAAATAAATAAGATAGTTGTGGAATAATGCTCTGATTCTAAAAAGTAGTTACAGTAACAATGTAGTAGGGAATAATAGGAAGAGAGCCATGCCTTCTGCTCATAATATTTTGATGTCATGCTGATCTATGTAAGAGGATGGGAAAGCATAGGAGATAAATAATGCTGATTAAAGCTGTACTTCCTTCATTTTTACCATTTGAAGAACCACTTCTATTTATTCCTGCTGGGTAGTGACTGAAATGTTCATATTGTAAACTACAAAGTAAATATTAGAAACATTTTGGATTTAGATTGAGATGCTTCAGATGATTTTAGATTTAGATTTAGATGATTCGTGCACATCAAAATAATATTTAATGAAATATTTCTGGAGATATTAATTTGTGCTTTCCCCAAAGAGTGTTTAAATATATTTGGGGTATCAGGATGTTTTGCAGCTCATCAAAAGAATAAAGATAATTTTTGTAATAAAATCCTGCTGCGGTCAGAATTTGTCCAGTAATAAACCTCCTGGCAGGAAACCTGTCAATGGTCTGTTTCCAAGTTTTTGGGATAAACAGCAATATGAAGCGGTTCAGAAGAAGAGGCCCAAGATGGTGCCTGACCTTTGACTTCTAACATTTCATCCTCCTCTTACCTCATGCTTATTGAAAGACTGACAGAATACTGGGCTGTCCTGTTTATGAAGAACCTATTTATTCTTCAGAAACAGCTTGGAGGGACATATCCAGATCACAAGCTCTGCAATATAATTAAGCCATATGAATACTCTGATGAGGGAAAAAAACACTTCAGCACCAGGGCCTGTTTGGATTTTTTTCCCCAGAAAGTTGAGTGCTTCCAACCTGGGCCAAGGATAAAATAAAATCTGAGGAGAGCAGAATACATGGCCACTGGATTCAGGATCAATGAAACCATTGTTGTTTATCACTATTGGTTGGATTCTTGCAATAAACCACAATAAATGTAGTTACCATAGTAAGCCAAGACCAAGCAAATCAGATTATGGTTTATATAGCAAGTGAGCTCAGTCCTAGGGATAAGAGATCTATAAAGCAAGAGCTCCAATCTTTCTTGATCAATGAACACATTTGAAATTTTGTTGGCAGGTAATAAAATTTTCCACAAAATGGATGTCATGGTGGCCATGGCCAGGCATAAGATACAAGGCACATATTCTATAAAAAGACAAACTAGTGCCATTTCTTCCTGACCCGCTTTCAGCCTTGAGGTTAGATTACAAGACCTCCAATGTTCCTTCCGATTTTGCTATTCTGTTATTATGTTAGAAGAAGAAAGAGAGTAAAGTAAGAAAATGACAGAACAGGCAACAAATAAAAGAAGAACAAATAAAAGAATCCTTACTGAAGGATGAGAGGCTTTATATTACCTCAATGATACGTAGGTGACTAGAAATCCATTATAGGAAAATGATATAAATCAGATAATTTCAGATAAAATATTTTTTCCTTTGAATTTGAAAGTCTTAGAACTAATCAAGTACTAAAATTAGTGCTAGTAACAGTGAAGTAAAAAACTAAAAGAGTACAATCTATACTGATCTTCAGGAAAAGGGCATTTGTACATGAGATGTAACATAATTCTTTTTCACAATGAACATTGCATGATCTAAAACTGAAATATCTGGATGGGACTGAATCTTTCACTATACACGAGAATAACAAAAATCAAGTGTTCATTCAGTTTGAAATAAATATATACTATTAAGAGGAAATTCAACAACTGTTGTGTTTATGACACAATAAGTTATTTTCTTTATTGCAAATATTACCTATTTTTCTGTAGAACCACAATCTTGAATTCATGCAGAATTGTTTCTTGTAATACCAGATATACTTCGAATACTGTGGAAAAAAACAAGGGCTATGTAGTCATTACAGAATGAAAAAATAGAGAAATCACACAAAATAAGGAATTTGCTACAGGGAAAGGAACAAACTGTTCTTTAATACATGTTAATATGTGAACTTAGATGCTCCCTTCATTGAAATATATGAATACATATACATATGTTTTTAAAAAGTGATGTATAAATGTTTGGCCAACTGCAGATGCATTTGAGATACTCAAAATACTTCAAAAGAACAAGTAAAGAAAGTATAATGAGATAGTTGCCAGAGGAAGATGTGCCATATTGCCATACACATACACAGACAAACATATGTACAAACACAAAAAGCTCACACTCAAAAGTTCTCAAAGTGAAAGCGATGCCCCTCTTGGGTGATTCAGGCAATAGAAATTTAGACTTTTCCTGATCTCCTATCTGCCCGCTATGTCTGTCTTGGTCCAGGAAGCAAAGTAAACTCCTCTCCTTCCAGAACAACAGAACAGGAGAAGCAGATCTGATTTGCTAGATAATATTCCATTGGCTGTATCTAGCAACTAATCATAAATTACATTATGCAACATTTTCTAGCTATTCAAACTTTTATTCAATGTAAGTTTATGACAATCCTTGAAATATTGGTAGTAGTTTTAGTTAAGAAAGCACCATTTTGCCATCCTAACAAGACTTTTCCCATAAAACAATTTATTAAACCAAAACAAAATGACCAGCATCAACTTTTTAAAAAATAGCCACTGGAAACGTGAAGAACTTATCTAGAACCTTCAAACATATGTGACTCTTGAAGGCAAGTTGTATCATTTTATCAGAGTTAAGACTTTCTCTGGTTGGCTAAATTCTACAAACCCAGAAAATTAGAAGCAAAGACTTTTGCATTTACTCCCATGCCTGGGATAGAATATATGTCAGCCTGAGTAGGCTTTGTGTGGAAATTTAGGTATATGTTTTTCTTTTCTTTTTTGCTTGTTTTTCTCTTTTCATTTGAATTTTGACAACTCCTCCAAATTATTTTCAAATTGGATAGCCTGGTAAATCAATCAAACAAATAAATAAACAAGTAAACAAACGAATGAATAAATAAATAAATATTTTCTTCCCTGTTCAAAAGACAAATTATGAAGCTCTGAATTGAATTCATGACTGAGCCAAAAGTAAGTGTTCTTCTAAGCAGTGGGAATTGTAACTTTTATCATACTATTATACACCTTCAGTTCTGAACATTATGAGAAGCTAAAATTTTCACACAAATTTTTGACTTGAACTAAAAAACAATACAGAGCAATTCAGTGCATCATAACTTCACACTATTCTCATTTTTTTGCCATATCTGAGAAAATATGTAAGTGTGCACATATTTCCCATTAGACTTACTTTTTTGCAATAAAGAAGCATATTGTTTTGTTTTTCAAATATTAAACCACTGATTCATTGACTTTTACAAATATAATTACTTTGATTTCAATTTTTAATCTAAGCCTCTCAATGGTATTTTAATGTGTGAGGTTTGTTACACATGGCAAAGTTTACTTCTCTGATAAAATGATAGTTCCAAAAGTATAGGGAGGTTTTTTTCTCTAAACAGTAATATAGTTTTAAAATACTAGCTGGGCAAAGTTAATGAAATTATAATTATGTTCTTGTTTTTTCTTAGTGTAAACGCCATCCAATTTGTATGGTTTATTTCATTCATAGTAGGTGTTTTGATAGAACATCCCAAGGGAATACCGAAAGACAAGTAATGTAAAAAATAATAATAAAATCCTAGAAAAATGCAATAACAATACTTACAAAGAAAATTGTATGGCAGATCTACGTTTTTATGTTAGGATTAACAGTATGACAAGGAGCTGCTTCTATGAAATACCTACTACGTAACTGCTGCCAAAACAGGCATATACATTACAATATTATTAGCATTACCAGTATCAACATTTTTCAATGGTAGTACAGTAATTACAAATATAATTTTTAAAAACTTATGAGAGACAGGAATTAGACAACCATCTGACAGCTACCTGCACTCAGGCCATCATGTTCAGCAGGCTAGAAATAGCTATAATACACAATCCTATATATGTTTGCTCAGAAGGCAGGCCAATTAATTCTAACGTGACTTACACTCAGATCTTTACAGAGCACAGTCTGAGGTTAAAACTCTACTCATTTAGGAGAAAATCCTATGGAAATCAATGTGCCTGCTTCTGCAAGCTAATATAATATTGTGTTATAAATATGTGGTCTGAATCAGCCATTTTGCTTCTCTTCTGCCTGGAGAAAAAACTTTGAAGCTCTTATATTTGAGCCTTTTAAAAATGAAATAGGTGAAGCAAAATAAACCAATTTAATAATTAAAATAGTTCTATTGAAGATAAAACACAACACCAAAACTCATTATTTGCAGTTTTATTAACACAAATTTTATTGTACTAGACCAGTTTCCATTTTTAGAAAAAGATAGAATAAGCCACTTGTTGTAAGTTCTCTGGAAAAAAATCCAGAAGTGTTATGTTTTGGTTTGGAAGGTCTGGAGAACCTGCATAGGCATCCTTGGTGGCGGTCTGGGGGACGGGGGACAAGTGATGAAACACGCATTACAAAATCCTGATGCACATTCCGCTCTTTGCATATTTATGCACAACATTGTAATATCAGTTAAAAAAAAAGGAGAAAGCCTGTGTCATAATATCACAATGAATGTTTTGCAATTTGGTGACCTCATGATTAGGAATGGATGCCTAGGAGAACAGTGAACATCTGGATCCAATAAAATATTATTCTTTCACTTCAGATCTTGCCTATTGTATTCTCTAAATTTTCTTTAAACAATGTTATCCTAGCCTAGAGTACTAAAGGTAAGTCTACAGTTTTATCTTGACATAATAATTTGAAGCCTCAATTCAAGAATCTGATCTGGAATATTTTTCATACATCTATAAAAGATATTTATCATTATTTATTTATCTGTTTAAACATGTTGGCTGCCCAAATCCAATGAATTCCAGTTTGGATCACAATTTTAACCTGTTTGGGTCTCTTGTGTCCATAGTAGTCAGAGGTAAAGATTATAGAGCGGGTAGAGTTTACAGTAAGGAGTAAGGGTTTGTGGGGAATTGTACAGATTGTGCTTGTAAATTTATCAGAGGAAAATGAAATATTTCTGAACACCATTTTCAGTCCACATACAGTGTAACAAAACTGCTACCTTCCATCTATATGAAAGGGTTTTCTGTCAGCTCAGGAGAAAACCAAAACAGTTAATTTTTAATTACTTTTTTAAAAAGGACAATATTTAAGGGGGAAAGATTAAGATGGGAAGGAAAACGAAACAATCCATCAAGGAAAGATCATACTGTGTCCACAAAGTAATGAAGGAAGGAGACTCGACTTCCGGTTTCCAGCGGCAACGGACGTCTGCGGGGCTTTCTCTCTGCCACCAGCGCCCGAATCCAACCGCCGCTGAGGCCCCTAGGGGCCAGGTGCCCCGGAAACGGCGCCTGCCATTCACGGACGGCTCGTCAGGGGTCCCCAGCCGAATTCCAGGGCTGGTGGACCGATGCTGACGCGTC
>JAOYMU010000192.1:94083853-94094200 GCA_025802295.1 Psammodynastes pulverulentus | reverse complement strand
GTAAAATTCTGGTCTTGCTGTGAGATTGAAATTTGTTTAAATATCTTATTTGATAAGATATATGAAAATTCAACATACTGTAAGCGATATATTTCTATATTTGTAACCAATAAAACTTTTTCTATAAAAAAAAAAAAAAATAATAATGAAGGAAGAACCAGAAAATCAGCATAAGACAACTAACATGTTTTCGTAGAGAACAAAACTTGGCCACTTGGTTGAAACCAAGAAGAAAGCATTTTACATTATACTATTTTGTGGCAGGACCCACCTGTCATTTTTCACATAATACTGTATGCATTAATACCTGTATTTCCATATTTTTCATTGTAACTATATATTCCATCTATATGATAAATATATAATAGATAGACTGATAAGTAGGACAATTAATTTAAAATTGTTGTCTTAAAATGGGCCTTTAGCCTAAAATTGGCATTTTCATTCAGATATGTTATCATGCAAAGACTTTCTACATGCCTCCCTATAAAAAGCACAGAAGGTTTTTTTAAAGATTGGTTTAATCTTTTAACAGAAAAGAGTCACCTATTCTCTTTATCTATGTTGAATATTTCCATAAATCTCTGTGACAGTGACAGTGCTACATATGGACTGCAAATATAATATTCACCAAATAATTTCAGATTATTCAGATAAAATACTTAAAGCTATTTTGTTGCATTAGCTTCCACCATGGTATAGCAGGCAAGAATTACATCGCTGCCCTGTTAAAATGTTAACAACCACATTTCATTTTTTTGAAAGGCAATTTATTTGTCTTGCAATAAAGAGTTGATTATATCTCTTATTACTGTTACAAGAACTTGCTATATCATGAGAAAGAGTTACAACATGTATCAACTATCAACCAGAAAAAATGAACCTGATTCATAATTCACTTTGAGAATGTCTAGTTAGTCAATCAAGTGATTTGTAATCATAAAGTCTGCCAGGAACTGAATGAATAATGGGCCATACTAAAATCCTTGGATTTTCTAATATTTTTATTTCGTCCTGAGACTTCTACTGCTATTTCTGGTAGTTTTCTCTACTTTAGTAGAATCAACTAAGCACCAAAGAGTTTGTTTGCATAAATCTATCTGGCTATTTATGATAACATATATTCAAAGAGAATGATCATTCAACTAAGACACAAAGGTAGATTTTCCTCTATGAAAACTGCAGCCTTTTGAGGGTGCAAAACTGATAGAGAAGCAGACTATCTTCAACTCAGCTCCATTTTTTCCCTGCAAGTATTTTGTAGGAAATAAATCTTAGCATAGATCATATTGCTGCAGTACATTTTCTCAAGTTTTAAGTATAGAAATGTGGTAATTTGTATAGCATGCCATCTGTTTAACAGCAGCATCCCTTCCCATGCCTTTTAGCTTTACAGATCATCAACCTATTCTCTTAGTTAAAAATCAACCATTCTATTATAATATGCATGTATCCTCCAAAGGTAAATTTCTATAAAAACAATATTCCAGCTAGGAGAAAGACAGAGAGAAAGCTTAACTCCATTACCACATGTTGCCCCTTCACGTATTTGCAAGAACATTTTGGTATCATTTGGTTTCTTTTCATACAAAAGTAAGAGGTTTTGTTAGTTATGATTCTGACAGTTGACAGGAAAATCTTAGCAAAGTATTATTTACTACCTACAATTTTCTTGAGCATTATGCAGCATCTTAAAATATTCCTCTTTTTCAATTATTACTTTAACAGTTTTGAAATTATTTTGGTTTCCCCATTTTTGGACTAAATGTGATTGATTTAAATATAATCAGATACAAATTTCTGTGAATATTTTTTACAGTACACTCTCTACAAACATATCTACAAAATCTTATTTTTCCTTTTATTTTTTTTAAAGCTTTTAAAATAACATAGCTGATATAGTCACTACAATATATTTTACAATTGCACCACCGATCTTTTTCACAGAAGGATTACAAATTCTACAATTGCTTATCAGCTATCAGCTATCTCTGTATGTGAACCAGACTTTCTATTAAAATGAAGTACAGGTTCCATAAAAATTGATCAAAAATATTTTTAACTCCAGTAATAATATGTGAAATATCCTACAGTATTAACATTATACAAACAACATATCTCATTTCAAAGAGAACATGATTGTTTTTTTCCAAAGAAATATATTTAGAATATAAATAAATTACATTCTATTTTAATTAAATGTTTTGGGCTTTCATTTTCTCTGTTCATAGACATCTATGGATTGCAAAGATTTTTGCTTTTTTTCAAAAAATTGCTATTACTTTTGAAATAATAGTTTACAGTTTCATCTTTAAAAGCACTTTTGTGAGTCAATTTATTTTTACTAGTAATAAGCATTTTCCCAGTGAGATCTTTGTGCTAAGAAATCAGTACAGTAGCTACATTATGAACAGATAGTGACAAATACACTGTATTTTCAATAAAAGGAAAATGACAGGAAGGTAACAAAAACTAATAAGAAGAAATATTTACTGAATGTAGAAGTCTATTACTCTGAAACTGATATTTAGCTTTAGTTACATAAATTTTTATTAAATATTCTGATATTTGTTGGTTATAAACAGAAATAAACCATAATAAATACATTTACAATATATCCTGATCATAATCTTGATGTTTTACAGTTGAAACACAGTAAGTATGAAAGAACAGGAAAAACACAAAGCAAGAATGGTCTGCAGCCTCTGCCTTTACACTTTGGCAAGGAAAGTATGTATGTTACATTGAGAGTTTTTATGTATTATGAATTTAAATGGCTGTATTATTGGATGCTTGTTTCCCAAATGCTCTTGCATCCCATTGATATCTGTGGTTGACACATTCAAGTGTTTTACCAAACAGGAATAAAACGAAGAATTTATTTAAGTACCTTCCTGATTCCATTTGCTTACAAGTCTACCCATCAAAATCAATGAGATGTACTTCCAAGAAAAACAGTTTAGTGTAAAGTGTTCATTATGTTTGAAGCTCTGATCCTAAGCACTTGAAGCAAATTCTGCAGAAATCAGTGGAACTGGGCTTTCATATCAATGTCCTTAGAACTGAAGTATAATATTTGAAGGCTCTTGCCTTTAACATTCAGATTCAATACAATAGAGACAACTTATATAAATTTCAGTTGCCAGCTAGATCCCAGGCCTCCCAACCTGTTCCCCATCTTACTAAAGGGGAAAAAAGGAAAAAGACATGAAAGGAATGCTAAAAAAAGCAATGTATGAACTCATGCAAAGGTTACCAAACAGCCATAGGATGGGATACTTTCCTATGTATATGAAACAAATTGAAACTAACATGTTTAAGACTCTACAACACATTAAGATTCCTGGCCCCCCTCCTAGATTCTTCAGAGCCACTTTTGTTCATGGTATCTATTTTCTCAGCACCCTCAAATCCAGTAAAACTAAAAAGCTGCTAAGATGTTTAATGCAGTTAAAGTTACAGATACAATTGGATACAGCAAATTCTCAGTTTGGTCAACTATATAAATATACATTTTCAAGATCCCACCACTCAAACAACAGGGAGCATGGAGAACAAAGTGTTGCAAGAGTAACTTTTTAGCACTCTGTCAAATGCATTTTTCATAAAACAGATGCCTATAATAAAACTAAACATTTCCTCATCCTCCTCCCCCTCTCCAGAATGTGGCATATGTTCGGCTTGGATGAGTAGAAATGTATTGTTTGGGAAGGCTGCAACCCTATATCTTTTTCCATCAGAGTAAAACCAATATATGCAATGAAATTTACATCTGAATATATATTTAGTCTATATAGAGAGAGAGACAGAGAGTAAAGAGGGATTTTTTTCAAACAGAACTTAAACAAATTGACTGAATTACAGTATGTGCCCATCATGCACTTTGGCATACTACAACAATTCAGTCTTTGTAGTACTAGAGCAACCTACATAACAAGAAAATGGATTTTGCTACCATTACCATAAAAGCATTGCAATGGCAGAGGTTAAAAGTCAGCCACAAAACCATAGATCCTCTCTAGGCATAATTCAAAAGTGTTTGCATATTGGCCACATGAACATCCATTTATCTAAATCAAATCCATTAAAGTTCTGGGTTAATGGTAAATATTACGCCATCCCCCTGAAAATTAAAACCCATCAGAGCATTAGATTTTCAAGATACATTTTAATCAGAGCATTCTTGTAGTTTTTGCTTATAGATTATTGCAGATAAATTGAAACCTAGATAATTTGGGAGGAAATAACTTGTGATATCAGCATTTTATATTAAATTGGCACAGTCCTATCAAAATGAGTAGTATAACAGTATTTTTTTTCCTGTTTCTGTGCAACAGAAAGCAGTGAAAATTATATTAAGAATGTTATAAATGCTATTTGTGTTTACAATTTGGTTTATAATGAGAAAATATCTGCTGAAGTATACATTTACCTTTCATGGCTATTGACATACAATATACTGCAACTGGAATGAGTTAAGCCCATTAAATAAAAACTTCCAAATTCTGTTCCTTTTTTTTATAAGGATTAAAATTGAGAGACTAAAGGCTCAAATGCAACCTACTGGAAAATGTTAGTTGGTCCCCAGCTGCCAATTCAAAAAGAATCTATAAAGGTAGGCAGAGAATATTTAGTACCAAATTAACAATAATTCTGGCCAGTGGTTCAGTTTGGGGCAAATGGGACAACTTTCACCAAATTCCATTGCGACATCGAAGTAACTTTCTATATACATATTGTTCTGGGTTGGTCATTAGTTCTCTTCCTCCTTTACTCATTATTAATAATAGCTCTCCAATTATATCAGCAGTAACTCTTAATGCTATTTCAGCTGCATTTACACACACACACACACACACACACACACACGACTTTAAGTTATATTTTGTTGAAACAAACCACACTAATCTGTTTCGTGCATAATTGTAAACCAAAACAAGGAAACACTATGCCTTTGTGATGCATGCAAATCAGGCTGTTGTGCATTGATAATTGCTCAACTTTGCCTGTTAGTTTACAATTCTAGAAGAAGCTGTTTCTCCCAATCATAGATACTAGCAACATTCTTAAATCTAATCCTATCATAGCCTCATCATGTGCCCAGTTTCTGAAACCAAGAAGAATGCTAAAGGTGAAATCCCCATTCCATTCTGAAAAGCCATTTTCTCTGTACTGCGAATGGTGATTCTCATTTAAAAGATATGGAATGACATAGCACCATAGTGAATCTTCTCATGGGCAACCCTACTTTTTTTTTAATGAGTTCTAGATTATTCCTGCAAAAGGATTCCAGAAAATTGGAGTACTAGACTTGGATTCTCCGTGTAATTGGAAAGTACTGAGTGATACACAGTATTTTAAAATATTGATGTCAGAGTTTATCCAATGGTTCTTATAAATCTAGATCAGAAACTGTGTCTTGCCCAGAACATAAGCTAAGAATTTTTCTTCTTGAAGCTGATAGTAATGAACATCTGCGCTTATATATTGTTCCTTTCTTTTCAATTGAATTGGCTGAGGAAACAGTTCCAAATACCCTTTAAGGATAATACCAGAGTACAGCAAACTCCACAAGGAAAAGCTACAACCTATCAAAGATACCCCCTGTGGGCTTATCATACTCAGCAGAGCTATTGAAGTAGCCTGATCATCAGTCTCCCTGGTTGGCTTTGAACACAATATATTTCCCACAGTCGTGTCTGATTCAAGTACATGCTGGTCATTGGTCTGTGTCTGTTGAACAAGCTCATCCATGCCTGGGGTTAGACTGCTTGGTTTGGTTCAATAGAGCCACTATTTTCACTGCACATCATGGATCTGTCTTTATTAGCGGTCAAGAGATCAACAGGCCTTTCAAACGGTTCTTTATGTTCACATAAAAAGTAAAGCAATGCTTTTATTCATTTACTTAAATGAATATAAATAGAATTGTCTTTCTTTTAAAAAATTCTCAGTGGGGCTGCTCTTGGCTTTAACTCATTTAACCAGACTCAAAATAATATGATTTTGTTTTGAACACTGAAAATATCTTTTATGTCACAGAAAAGAGGGGGATTTTTTTTAATATTTTTGCATCGTTGTAGTACTGGAGAATTTCACATATATAACTTCAAAGGCAATGTTTTCAGGAGGGAATCCTTAAGAAAATCTTACCAGATGAAAGGTAAATTTCTCATACAATAAAGCTTATGCCTTATTGTTGGTATAATATAAAGAAATCTATACAATCTCAAGACACCATATGAATAAAAACAATGTGCAGACTCTGCACAGACATGTGGAAAGACAAGGTCAATTTCTTCCAAAGACAAGTTGATCCTAAAATCACAGCTGGTATTGTGATATGTGTAGCCTCATGTTCTATTAGACTTTGGGCTAAATATTAAAGTTATGTACATTTTGTATGAAATAGAGAAGAAGTTTCCTAATTAATAGAAAGCAGATTGTAATCTAACATGCAGCTTTTTCCTAGCATAGGTGGAAGTGCTTTAAACTCTTTAAATTGACTATTTTAAAAGTATAGTAAATTTTACTTCATGAGGGTTGTATATCATATTAATATTTGCTAATCTTCTCTACCAATTAGATTTTCTAGTTTGGAATCTACTGCAATTACCTTCAATAAAAAAAAATATGGTGCAAAATCTATATTAAATATTTAATTTGGATCCATACTTAGATTTACCATGATGGAAAAAAGAAAGATAAACATAGGGAAATAGGTTGACTATTAAGAGTACAGCAGCAAGAGCAATTTTAGAAATGGGTTTATTTCACCAATATTCTTGTCTATTACACTGAGCCTTGTCTACTAAATACCTATCAAAAAGTCTTGCCTTCAAATATTTGTTAAAAACATGCATTCTTCCAGGTAATACTGAATTACTTTCTAAGTTTTTTTCTGGGAACACCAAATGTGAAACCTTTTTCTTAAGCCCCTTTTAATTGTACAGAATCAAAATGGTTTATAATGAGAATATAATTGTTTAAAATATACTACGGTATTCTGAATCAAACATCTACAATCAAAAACACGATCATTCATTATTACAACTGCAGACTTTTTAGATTATTCTCACTGCCTGTTTGTATACATTCCTTGCTCAATAATCAACCTGATACAATGTTCTAGAGAAGATCCTGCATCAACATTGTTCTAACAACCATAGTGATCTCTTGAAAATATATGTGGACTTCAGCTCCCAGAATTCCTAGCCAGCATGAGTTGAAGTTCGCTTATCTTCAAGATGCCATGTTTGAGAAAACTGCTTTATTCAAATCAAATCAATTGATTACAGTCATAAGGCTAGATATGACTGCTCTACTCTGAAATGAGCAGTCTACTGCTCTACTCTGAAAACTTTCACAACCAGTATTCCTTCCTGCCTTCTTTTTGCAACATGTGTATTACCGCTTTTCACCCCAAACCCCCTCCTACCTTGTCTCAGGGTCCGATTTATGCCCTGTATAAGCAATTGCAGGGATATTCTTCTCCTGATTGTGACCCCTTTACTCACACCTCTTATGATAATGCTTTGGCTAACAAAACAAAAAAGAGTGAGATGTAGGGGGCTGTATGGGATTTATGCAGTACACTGACTCATCCTTGCCGGCCTGCATACCTATGTGATATCACTCACCTAGCTTACATCAACAGGATATTCTTAAAGATTGGCAGGAGATCTCACCAATAAAATGGTGTTACTATGCTCTATCATTTCCTGTCTTAAAGTTGTATAAAAGGAATAAACACTGCATTTGCAGTCAGACATCTTTGCAACCTGCTATGACTGGACTCTAACTGCAACAATTAAATTCAGTCTGTATGATCAAGCTGCATCATTGTCCCCTCCTGTATCTTTCCCCCCAGGAAGAAACAAGAAGTAGCCAACACTGCAGCAGCTTAAAAAGCTCTTGGGGAACTCCAGGGAGTATCAGCTGATCAAAGAAGTGTTACTTAATTCTCTTTATAATGAAAATGTTTGTAATCTTGTCCTTCTTCCTGAAGGGAAGAGGTTAATCCCATCCCTAGTTGAGTGATTGTTGGGTTTCCCTGCCCTAATCCTTTCAGTTTTTGTTGTGTATTGATTTGATTCAGCATGTGTCACCTGCATTCCAGCTGCAACTGTTAAGTGGTTCTTGGCTGTCTGCCCAGAGCTATTAATTGAAAGGAGAGAGAGAAAAAACCCTATTTTTAGCACTTTATTTTTAGCCAGTTCTCCGAACTGCATAAGCAATTAGCTAACAGTTTGGGTGAACCAGTGAGGACCGGCTGAATAAGGCCTCCTAAAAATAAGCTTATTTTCAAGCCAAAAGAAAATAAGACCAGGTCTTATTTTTGGGGAAACATGGCATGGAATGGGAGATCATCAGGATGCTGATGACATGCAGCTTTACATATCCATCCCTAGTGATTCAAGCAATGCCATGGCTTCCCTTTCTCAGTGCTTGGAGGCTGTAGAAGTCTGAATGGGGAAACAACAGGCTTCAGCTAAACTCTAGCAAGATGTAGTGACTGGCGGGGGGAAAGGACCTCAGGATCTGTTTGTTTATCATTTTTAGGTTTGGATGGTGTTGGACTACCCCAGACAGACCCAGTGTGCAACCTAAGAGGTCTCCTGTACTCACAATTCTTAATCAAAGATCAGGTGGCAATTAAGGATAGGAGGGCCTTGTTCAACTTCGTGTTTCACAAAATTGATGATGAGTGACGCCCTTACCTCGAATATGAAGCCCTATGTATGGTCATCCCCTAATCATCTCTCAATTGGATTACTGCAACGCGCTCAACAAAGGGCTATTCTTGAAGAGTAATTGGAAGCTACAGTTGATGCAAATGCAGTACTGTGCAGAATTCAGGGGGCCCCTAGGGTGACTCATATAACACTGCTGTTGTGCAAGCTACATTACTTACCAGTTGGTTCTGGTTCAATTCAAGATATTGGTTATTACCTTTAAAGGCCTATATGGCATGAGTATTGTCATAAAACAGTTCAACCCACTCAAAGTGAAGTTTTTCAATAGTTCTTTTATTCTTTTATTCTTGTGTTATTCAGACAAAAAGCAAGGCAAACATGCAATTAAGTTTAATTAGTTCCTTTATATTTGTCTAATATGATTGACTTAACTTTTTTATTTTCAGATGTAGAACTAAATCTAAACTTGAATTATAATATTCCAAGAAATCTACCAAACTAAACAAAACTAAAAGATAATTTACCTAATGGCCTTTTAATTATGAACTTTTTAGGCGGTCTTGGCTTGTTTTATTTTTTGCTAAAGGTTGCTTTGTTCATTGCTGAAAGTTTATGTTGCTTTTTGACTTTTTATTGTTTGCTGAGATTTATACCTTAATGTCAAGCTTGAAGTGCACTTATGCTGTTGCAATCATTATTGCTTCTCAACTTGCCAAAAAACCAGGGGAAGGGAAGGGTGAAATGGAATGCAGGCTCCAGACTTCAAGAAGATGAGCCATGAGAGCCAAGGACACTCCAGCAGGTGTTTGCCAAGACCAGAGACTTTTTCTCATAACAATAAATGACACTCAACTGGACAATGTGACCTGCAGTAATAGGGGAAAGGGAGAAATCTATACTGTCATTATATAGGTTTTGCCCTCATCAGTGCCGAAATGATGTACTCAATAAAGCTTTGCATTCAGAGATTGGAAGGTCTTGAATGTGCTTGCTTTGGTTAGGTTCATCAGTTGGAACATTGACATTAAGGTTGTATTATTATTATTATTATTATTATTATTATTATTATTATTATTATTATTATTGTTATTTTTAGATTACTAGACAACTGTGGCTTGGGCAGTGTATAACCTCTAAGTAACTGGATAAATAAATATTTGTGACATTATGAGAGAAAACAAGTTTTTCAATATTATAATCTAAATCCAGGTGACTGAAATAGCAAGATAAACATACCATTAGCTGAATAGGAAAGACGAGAAACTTTGAACTACAAATGTTGTCTTCATTTTGCTAAAACAATGGAAATATCAGGTCTGAATGTAAGCACTCAAGGTCACTAAAAGTTGATGAGATTTTCAATAATTAAGATTGTCTCCGATTTGATATTAATTTTATAAACAATTACATCAAAATGTCAAACAGAATGGTACAAACTCTCCTTTAATTGAAATTAACCTGTGAATCATGTTATGCAAGAATCTTTCATATGTATCTCTAGTTTGAAGGGAACTCCATATATATTACAACTGTTGGTAGAAATCCCTAAACTGTTTCTCTTAATTATAGCAATCTTTCCTTGTGGCTTTTGCCACAAACAAGAAATAACACAATGATAAAAGAGATATTGCTTATGAAGAAGGCCAGCACT
>JAOYMU010000192.1:93962330-93973920 GCA_025802295.1 Psammodynastes pulverulentus | reverse complement strand
CCGTACCACGTGATCCAGACTTCAAAAAGGATCCGGAACGCCGTTCCCCCGGGTTCCGGCAGAAAAAAAGCCCTGGTCTTACTACTGCTGTTCTTGAATTATTTTATAAGCCTTTGATTGGTTTATGATTGTTTATATTATATTTCTGATTTTATTTATTATAATATTGAAGCTGTAAGAACATAGGAATCTACCTTACACTAAATTATACCAGTAGTTCATTTACCTCCGTATTATGTTTTGACTGAGAGTGATTCTTCTGAGTTTTTCCATGTGTTGCTATTTACCTCGGTGGATAGATGGATGGATGGATGGATGGATAGATGGATGGATGGATAAATAACACTGTCATTGAATACAGAATCACTTGTTGAGATGAGCAGCTACAGAAATCAAATCACTGTATAAATAAATATTGTCCCAATGAGTATTTCAGAATCTTAAAAATTCCCTACTTATATAATGTCAAAGAACTACAGACAGCACTAATACAGTTTCATCTGCTTTCCATTCATCAAAAGGTTGCCCAGCATTGCTCTAAAAAAAACCCTACCATAACTCTAACTTAATTTATTTTTATTCCATTGCCATATATCAATAGGAGGATGGCGGATTATCATCTAAGTGGCAAAGTAAACAGAAGTAACAAAGCAACGGCTGAGTTTTGTAATATACATTCAAAAAGGGTAAGTCCCAAGAACAATGACAAGCAGTGGCTCCATCCCTTAAATACTTTTATGTGACAATAAAATACACATTATGGTATTTTGATTTTATTGTCGCTTAACTTTTCTTCTGTTAAAATGAGTAAAAATGGTATCTCTGTGAACATCAATTCAATTGTTGCCAATTCAATTCAATTGTTGCCAATTCAATTAATTCAACATCTACAGTAGAAAGTTATAGATGGAATCCAGAATGTGTATCACTACACTAAGAAATGAATACTAGATTATTTAATGTCCCTGTAAAAAAACAACTAATAAACACTTTAATTTCCAAAAGGATTGCAGATCACTATGCTAATATCATTCAGGTGTGAACGAGCTTTTGATCTTCCAGAGATGGAAGGTGATTCTGGGCTTTTAAAAATGTGAATGGATACTTTTGTTTCAGTTATGTAAAATTATACTATTTATTTGAGATTTTAAAAAATCCCACCTTTATTGTTTTTACAAATAACTCAAGAAAGCCAATATATCTAGCATTCTTTCCTTCTCCTATTTTCTGCACAATAACCCTGTTTAGGTGAGTTGGGATGAGACAGTGACTGGCCGAAAGCCACCCATTTGGCTTTCATACCTAAAGCATGACTAATCTCCTGCTTTCTAGCCTGGTGCCTTAAATATTACACTGAATTGGCTATTGTATTATTAATAAAAATGCCAACAAATCAGCATAAATATTTCATAATTTGTATAATTGCACTTAAATAGTTCAAAGTTTAAAGTCAAAGTTTAATTATCTTTCTCGATTCTATATCTTTTAGGATGCCCAATAATCTAGGCCTTATATATGTTGTGTGACACTTATGCAGGACAAAATAATAACACTAAACTGAGTGTTCTTTATGGATTCCACATGTCTAAAAGGTTTTGCTTTTGAAAGTTTTCTTATCCTGTAGCATAAACAAAGTTTATCTTTGTGCTGTCTATTATCTTCAGTGGACAGCTAATTATTCAAGCTGCATAGAAATACCACTGCTGTTGTGGCATATCTCAAAAATATACAGTATGCAGAAGCTCAAGTTAGTCAGTAATAGTTCTGCACTGAACAGTTTGGTTAGATGATTTCTATTCTAATCCCTTAAATTATATAATATGATTAAACGGATAATATCAGCAAGGCAATCTCATCTTTAATATTATGTGGGAAAATTCTTAACATTCAGAGGCTATTCATATGTTTGAAGATGAACTTTGGGTTTAAAAAAAACATTCACAAGAATACAATTTGAATTAATTAATAAACATCTTGCTGCTCTTTTCCTATTATTTCATTTCTGGCTGTTTTTCTTACACTGTACTTTGATTCCATTTTATTCCCTCCTTTATTTGTTCTTCTTGCCATACCTCTGCTACTTCCTGCCCTCTGTTTCTCTAGATCTTCTGTTGCGTCCTACATGGCTCGTTCTTGGTCTTTCTTCTGTTGTTTTTTCTCTATGTCTTTTCAAATATCACTTCTTCTTCCACCTCTTCCTGTCCATTTACAATTCTTTGCTGCAGTTATGCCCATTCTCTATTTATCCTGATTCCTTCTTCTACCTGTTTCACCCTTTTGTCATATATCTCATTTACCTTCCTCCTGTCATCCCTCTTCATCTGAAAAGATAATGACAGAAAGCAAGCGAGAAAAATCTGACATATACGACATGCACACATTATTGTATCTGAATTTATCCAAGTATGAAGACATCCTTATTTGTTAATTAGTGATGTGATTTTGGCTATATGTAAACTAAGAGTATGAAAAAAAAATCCTCGCACTTCCTTTCTAAAATGCTAGCCGGAATTGGCCTGAATCTCATAGTTCATGGCTTTATAGTAAAAATATTAAACTACCCTCTTATTTGAACCATTGTTTCAATAGTCCTAATTTTACCCTGTGGCATAATGAGTTTGTATATCTGTGTATGTGATAGGAAGGAATCCCTGTTTAGAATTGGATCAAAGCTGGCTTCATTGTCAAAATCAATCACACCTTGGAATCTCCTTCCTCTGCACTCTTTTTGCTTTCATCTGCATTAGTCTCTGATCCAAAGGCTATTTAAAAGGTAGCTTCAAGGGCACACTAGCAAACTTTGTTTTAATCTATCATTGAAAAACTGTTCTAGATAGTTGTCTAAGTTTAAATAATGACAAAGTAAAATTTATTCGTAGACCAGACTACACATTATTTTTAAGCTGTGAGACAAGCATTTTAACTCTAATATTAACCTAAGAAAGTCACTCTGGATCAGAATCCTAATGACTTCAGTCCACTTCCTGGCACAGTTCCAGGCTCGATCAAACTGCTGGCACCTGCAATTTTAAATGGTCAGTCTGAGAAATCAGTGAATCTTTTTGAAACTATAATTGAATGAGGGTTTGTATATGGGGCAGGACTCCCTTATCTGGGATCTTAGCCTCAATCAGGTCCTGTTGCCTTATCTCAGAATAAAAGACTTAAGACATAAGAACTGTTTGATCTTATGAGTTTTGGAAAAATAAACAAAATAAACAACCCCTCCCAAAAAAACAAAATAGCACTACCTGCATTATTGAATTTAGTGGAAAGTTATTGTAAACAAGGTTAAAGGAAAAATAGAAAAGTAGGCTATTCTGTACTTGTTCAAGCAAAATCTGGATTCAGACTATGGCATGAAACTAACATTTTGCTAGCTTTCCCTAGCAGATTTGACATCCCAGCAGCACTGAATGTTGTATTTTATTGTTAAATTATGACTTTAATAACCAGGAAAGGAAAAAAAAGTACAAAAATAAAGGTTTTACCTTTCTATTTTGTTTGTTTTTTAATTGATCACTCATAAATTACTATGATTTATAATTACAAGAACATAATCATATTTATTTCAATCAATTATCTACTTAAGGGGTTTTAAATAATCAGGATAGTGCAATGGTGTTTCTGTGACAAAGAAATATGGCTGTTGAAATAATCTAGATTTTCTCTCTGATATGTTGGTGGTTTTAGGCTATTCAATGGTTGACACTAGCCTTTTAAATACTTTTAAGCACCCCAAGACCTAATAATTAGGACTAATTTATTATTTTTAATTCATTTTAGAAAGAAATATCTCTATAATATACACTAAATACATTAAAATTCACTTATTATATAAATTTATCTTTTATCTTTGTTCTTGCTTTTGAGTATATTCTTTTTTTTGTTTCACAGAAAAAATGCTGTGCGTGAACTAAAGTCTCAGGTGAAAAGCTCATATAGTTCCTTTGTGCTTCTGCTGAGTCAACCAGATGTCTCTTGTAACTTATTTTGATGGATATTTAAGTGAAAAATTCTATTTTTTCCTTCCCATATTCTTGAAAATTATATTTGTAAACACCAATATTTTGTTACTTCTCTCCAAGTTGACTCTATTGCTGATGAGTATCACTCTCTATTTCAATTTAAGACTCATTCTTCAGTTGTAATATCACTGGTTTATCCTGCCTTTTGTCTGTGAAATGTATAATGTACAGCAAAACTAAGAAAAATGAAAGCAAAACTGAATGAGAAAAAAATCATAATGTAACTGTATGTTGTAATTTGAACATTGAGATATCCAGTTTTGGAATTATCATGTTAGATCATTTGAATGTGATTATAATGACAAAATAACAGTACACAAGGGATATAAAGAATTGGCCCTTATGAAGTATTTGGGGTATCACCACTCAATCAGACTAAAAGGGTATTCTTCATCCCACACAGAATCTCCCTTATTGGTGAGCTATGGTCATAATTATTGCCTCAAATATGTTTCCAGCACGACAACACTACTTTATTTTATAAGATGTACTGGAGCTGAAAAAGGCAGCAGGGTCAACTGCAGTTGGCAGCTGTCCTAGGGGAAACAATAATAAAACAAGCAGAAGTCATGCATGACTATGAGTAACATTAACACCACAAGACTGTTGTTGAAGATGAAATATATGGTTGCATGGATTGGACAGAATGATCCTGATGGAGAGAGGTGCCGGTTAGAGAATATTTCTCATTTTAATATGAATTAAAAGATGCAGTAAAGAACAGGTCCATGATCATATGTTCTACATATTTAACTTGGAAATTAATAAACTCCTTTTCAGGAATTTGCATAATTCCAGCTTGTAGCATATGCCTCCTTTTCAGTCTTTTGGGGTCTGTTCTGCTTGTATTAACAGTTAGAATTGCTCAAGTACAAATTCAAATATCCACACCTCATCCTACTTCTAAGCAGACTAGCCATTAAGAAACTTCAAAACAGAAAAATCACCATACATTGTAGAAAAGTACTAAATACAGATGTACTAAATTGTGCTTTTTGTAAGGTAAAAATGTGTCTTGCAGTAAAAACTACTGTAGACCCAATTCAAATTAATTTAAAGTATAAAAAACTTGCATTCAGTTTGATTTAGACGTTGGCTGAAAACAAATTATTAGGAAGAATATTTTACCCCTATTAACTATGATACCAAATTACGCCTTCCCTATGCATTGACATTTATGTAGACAAAACACTGAAGAATCAAATACCTATAAATACATGATCTGTGTTAGAACATTTTATATTTCACAGGTATATAAAGTTATATAGATATATAACTATGCAGGTCTTGAACAATTGATGAAGCTTTTAAAATCAGTTTTTAAAATGATTGTTCAAGAAAGATTCATCTCACTCAGAGGTTGGTTTGGGGATAGAGAATATACAACAGTTTCTTCAAAGCCTTTCCTGTTTGGCATAAAATATTTAAATAATATTTACCCATGACAATTTGAGCATTTTAAGAGACAAAAAAGTAGATCATTGTATTTGAAACAGAGAACAAAACATAGTAAGATGAAGCCACTGATGTTAAGTGTTTTTACATCAAAGTGCTCAAGTAGCCCAATGAGCTTTCACTTATTTATGCATCACCATATGATACAGAAATTTGCCTGTAGCATTACAAAACAGACAGGCTTGATACAAAGGTTCTTCGGGAGTTAACAGAAAAACAGGGCCTTCCTATTTCTTATTTATGTCCTGTCTAGGAATAGAAAATAAATTGTCATAGATGAGGCAAAACTCATTAAGCAGGTCTTCAAAAGTTAGAAAAAGCGAGGGATACACTATTGAGAGTTCACTCATGTTTGAAGCACGATTTCACTAATCCCTGATCATGAAAATAATAAAAACATTCTATAATATCCCTTAAATATTCTGTGTATGTTTTCACCATAATGACAACATTAAAATAACATTGATATAGCGGGGAACAAAAGTGAGTGTATAAAATAGATTTTAAAATTGAAACTGCAAAATGATGTTAAAATAGTTGAGTTAATATTAATAATGGGAAATAATGAATCCATCTGCATTAAAAATTAATTTAATTATGGTGGCTAAAGTTTGTCTTAAAAGTTTCAATTAAAGCATATACACTATTTCTTTCACCTGATTGTAGCCCCATATGGCAAGGTCAGTCCTTTCAGTGAACAAACAGCTCAGTCGCCTCCAGTGTAGCTGTTATCTTCCTCAACAAGGGGAGACATTTGGCACAGCCTAAAGCTGGGGCATGAACCCTGGCTAAGCTTAAGACATTTATCTGACAGCATCAGCTGACACTCCACAAACACATTTGCTCTCCATGACCTCAGAGCATTTGTGATTAATCAAAAATGTATCTTGAATCTTGAGAACAAGCTACAAGCAGGCACATACAAAAAAGAATATGCTCTCGATCTCGTTTATCGACTCAAGAGGTATATTGAATTTAGAAATAGCAAATAGAATAAAATGATCAATATGTTCTCACTTGTCCATGGAAGAGCAAACTTTATCCCTCAAGCAAGAAACATTGATCATGTAAATGTTTGAGCTGTTTTGTTTTCCTCTCTTTTTTTTAGGTTTTAAAAAGCAAAAGTAATGTATTTATAAATTAGGGGAGAAGTATTACAGAAGTGCCTTTACTACAAGATAACTGAACAGTATCACTTGGGAAAATGTGCATGTGTTCCTAAGTTGCAGCTGAAGTTTTTATTCAACTATATATTTTGTGATTTTTTGTAGATAGTTGCCAAAAGATCTTAATAAAACATTTTAAAAGAGTTTTAAAACTTAATGAAGTCACATAATTTACTTTGGAGAAAGTCCCTTATAAATGAGCCAGAGGTACAACCCTATGCACTGTTTACAATTCATAAATTATGTCTCTATTTGAAATACCCTGCTTTCCAGTCATCTGCTAAGTGATATGATTAGCATTTGAATATCATAATATTCTACTTTACAAAAAACCAGAATAGAAGCTTTTAGAGCTTTTAATGTTGTAATTCACTTTTAAAGAAGAGTGCGTTACTTATATCTAATTAATTGTGGGGGGGATCCCCAAAAACTATCCATATTCAATACATAATGGATATAACTTATAAATACCTCCACAATTACACATATTTCTATTTCATTCTATCCTGATTACTTACCACTTAAGTTACAAGCCTATGTTTCTTCAAAACAGATCTCTTATTCTATCAACTACTATATGCCCTTTGGTCTTTGTTGAGATGACAAACTTTCATAGCATGTGCTTTCCATAAAATGGTTGTACTAATTAGAAGACATAAACTCATGCTGAGACATTATATGAATTATATTTTGCATCTCCAAAACTCACAGCAGTATGATTTTTACTGTTAACATTTTCAACTAATTCTCCCCATGCCCCTCAGTATTTCAGAATTATCTTGAACTACAATAAAATGGATCTTATTGCTTAATAACTTCACAATACATGCTTTAGTAATCTATATTTTCACTAATTTTTTAAGCATTCAGAATGACTTTTTCTTCAACATTTTTTGCAAATATTTAGCACTTCAGTGCAATAATAGAACTGTACAACTAAACATATTGAATACCTGATCCATAAAACTTAGGGCCATTGCTTCTTGTGGAACTGTTTGCTTCACATGCATTACACCATTATTTCCATGGAAAATAACTTTACCAATCTCATACTGGTAGCAATAGCAATAGCAATATACACTCAGACTTATATACTGCTTCATAGTGCTTTACAGCACTCTCTAAGTGGTTTATAGAGTCAGCATATTGCCCCCAACAATCTGGGTTGTCAAAGAGTGATAACACACTCCACAGTCTCTAGGTAACTAACAGCAATAGCAATAACACCTAGACTTATATACAACTTTATAGTGCTTTACATCCCTCTCTAAGTGATTTGTCCGCATATTGTCCCCAACAATTTGGGTCCTCATTTTACCCACTTCGGAAAGATGGAAGGCTGAGTCAATCTTTAGCCTGGTGGGATTTGAACTGCCAAATTGCAGGCAGTTGGTGGTCAGCAGAGGTAGCCTGCAGTACTGCACTCTAACCACTGCGTCACTAATAATACAATAGTGCTGATGATCCAGAGAAGAGTTGCACCTACAAAACAGGAAGGATTCACTTTCACTGGATCAGAGTGTGCATGAGAAACTTTATCAGCTTTTTCAAGAAGGGGACTTATCTTTAGGGCTGTTGCAGCAAAAACACCAGAGAATCAAGATTATGAAAGTTCATATGGCACAAGCTTTTGTTAGATACAGTACACTTTCGATTCCAAACTATCATCTTAATTTAGAACATGGACACACATACGGAGAATTTAGTGTTCAAAAGGCTAACAGTAAGATCAGATAAAATGAATTGTATTTTTACAATTATGATAAGGTTACATTCCTAAATGGGTATAAGGGAATACATTCCAGCGAACATCTTGAAGCTTACTTCTGGCTATACTTGTATACGATTGTATGTCACAATGTATGAGTATGTCACAAGATAACGCTAAAGATGTGGCATTTGAAAAAGAAGGTTATGCTGATTTCAAGGGAAGATTGTTGCATGTATGGAAACTGAGTTAAATTTCAAAGTCCTATGCTAAAGCCTTCAAAATAGCTTATATAATGTGATATTTCATAAAGTTCAGGTAGATTTCACAGTGAGTCTGTATAATAATACATACTGTATGTCTACATTACTGTAATCTTCATCCTATTTTTACATGCTTCTGGCATTCACTGACTCTTGCCCTAGACATCAGTGCACTATGGGTTGTATATACAGTGTATTTATCTAGACAGCCATTTTAAAATATTTTGGTCCTTAAAGTAGAAGACAGCATATGTTAAAGAGATGAGCATAAACTATGTTTGAATTAGACATTTCTATTGTTCTGATTTTTATTATGTAGAATATCCAGAATCATTTGGAGTTGAGCGTTTTGAAATCTCTGTAAATAAATAAACAACAAACATACTAGTATTGATTGATCTATAGATGGAAGAGCAAATGATCTGCATAAAGTCACCAGATTTAATTCTTCTATTCTGATAAATTGAATCCAAGGAAGTAAACTCTACTTTTTTTAGAACTGCAATATTAGATAGAAATTGTGCACTCCATCATACCTTTATATGATCATAGTTTTCCCTCCATACTATTCTTATTTTTTCTGGATCTTTAGCATTGCATAGAAGTTGTGGTATGTGTGTAGCTGTGTGCATGCATGCATACTGGCAGATCCTTCCAGAAGTTGCATTGTAATAGAAAAAAAACTGGATATAACATTACCAACATGCTATGAGACGTAATTTTTTTAATTCTATACAGTAAAGCAGACAGATATATCCTATAACCACTACTCAATTTTAGAGCTGAAAAATGATATTGTAGCTTGCTGTCATTTCAAGGTGTATATATGTGCTTGCTTTTCCAACTAGGCCATTCCAATAATTGTGCTTTTTTACTAGGTCAACCTCTATTGCAACAATATTCAGTGAAGATTCTGTATAATTTCTGTAGTATTCTTTGATTACTAATAGAATCTGGCCCAATAAAGATATCTTACTTATTTTGTTTCTGTACATTAGAGTCACTTATAAAATGCTCATGGTTTCTGTACAGGTTGCATGACAAAAGCTTTATATGTGCTTACGCTACAAAACTAACATGAATTGAAACACTAGACACCCCAGCTGTATGTTTTGGCATCCATGGTGAAAATGAGCAGAAAATCTAGCTGTTCCATATCAAGAAGTATTTTTACTAGTGCTAATGTGCCTTAAATACCTTGTTCCACAGATGAGTGGCCTGGCACCTGCTGCATGAGAAATAGCCAATTACTGTTCAGTGCCTCTAATTTTCTGATTCAATTAGCATGCTTCAGAGCTTTCCAGTTTAATTGCAAACTACTTCAGTTAGCTCTCTGATTAATCATTGCCCATCTGCAAGCCATCGGAAAACTTAGTGGAACAAATTTGTGTACTTTGGAATGCTGGGAGCTTAGCAAATCAAACTTGTTTTGGTATATAAAGCTTTAATTTTGTTTGCCCTTTTCAGCTGCACTTGTAAAAAGCTCTGTACTGATTAAACAGGAAATCCAGACAATAATATGCTACATTATGCATATAATTACTGTAAATACAGCCGAGACTGGAGAAACATCATTTAAGGTTAGGCACTAACATGTATGGAGTAGGAGGTCAAGACAACACATTTGGAATCAATTTCTTCCCATTATACAAGAAAATAAATATCACAAAAACAATCACATGACACTCCTCAATATGTATACTTTTAGTGATGTTATTTTAAGCACATGTACAACTACGTCTAACAGATTTTAGATGGACTGCATCATGCATCTATGTAGTTTTATTGAGAGATTTTAGCGAATTAGAGGCATTATTGAGGTAAAGAATCTATTATGATGGTATAACTACAATGTCAAGTCAAGACTCTCCTCATTCTATATGAGAGTTATGCTAAACCACTGTTGGCAAGGCAGTTTTTGTTAGATGGACACAGGGTAAACTGCTAATAGGTTATCACCTGTCAGCTATATCTCTGCTATAACATTAACCCTGGAGAGTCTTTGTGGAGTGGGGGGGTCACAATTACCATTTTTGTTCTTATGACTTTTTCCTACCCCATCAATTTATTTCTTGAAGGCCTTTCTGCTTTTCCTTTCATCCACTAGACCAGGGGTGTCAAACTTGTTGCCCACAGGCCAGATGCGTCACATGCTGGCCCCGTCCCCACCCAGTTTAGTGAAGGGGAAAAAAGTCCTGATACGTTATGTGATGCTGCTGTGACGATTTGAGTTTGACACCTCTGCACTAGACTCACGGATTTCAAGCATCTAGTATTTCCATCAGGTGTTTTTTCTCTTTTAATGTGGTACATGAGTGTTAGTTAAGGATTGGTTAATTTAGATGTGGGTATCACACAGAAAAAAATTCCTCAGAGACCTACCATCTCTACAAAACTATGAAAAAATAGAAATTCATGGGTGTCAGCATCTGATAGTATCCAATGTGTTTTCCTCTCACCTTTCTAATGCTTTTTCTGCCAGTGGGAGCTGGTAATGGACTCCAATATCTGTACTTTATAGTAGCAGGCAGAACTAAATGCATGCTGGACACCTTAAAAGCTAGAATGGAATATTAACTTTGACCAAAAGAGTAAAATGTCTACCTTAAAAATACTCAATATAGCCTTTTCAGAGCAGATGCAGAATGTAAAATGGGGAACTAGTAGTCAGCTCAAGTGGAAAGGAAAAGCTACAAAACAGGATGCTACAAAAGGAACACATTGGAGGAAATTACAATATTAGATTAAGATCTGGATTATTATTCAAGGTTGATTCAACCTTTCATCCATCCAAGGTAAAATGAGGTCCCAGATTGTTGGGGGCAATACGCTGACTCTGTAAAGCACTGTGAGGGGGCTGTAAAGAGAGGGCTGTAAAGCACTGTGAAGAGGTATATACCGTAAAACCTCTATTTGAACACCATGGCGCTCTATTTTTCAACCCTTCCGCCGAGGTGGCGCTCAAATAGA
>JAOYMU010000192.1:93908395-93927283 GCA_025802295.1 Psammodynastes pulverulentus | reverse complement strand
TCCTGCTTGTGCAGGGGGTTGGACTAGATGACCTACAAGGTCCCTTCCAACTCTGATTATTTGTTATCTGTTATCTGCTAGCACTTTACCCATCCCTAGAATATAAAATCAAATACATCACCAACATCACTAGAATAGGAACTCATCACTGATTCTCCTGAGTTGGATTAAACACACTAATTCAAAGCCTGACAGGATTAAATAATGAGCATATGAAGGACTCTAAACGGTACTTGCAGCATACAGCAGAATCCTAATAAAATCTTGAGATCACAAAATGAAAAAGAAAGGCGTTGCTTTTGAATGGAAGAAATATTATAGGTAAAAAAGTATCTGTAAATAGTTCTAACAGGAAGACTAGAAGTTGCTGGTTAGACAAGAACCATAATGAAAACAAGACTATATAAACAGGCAAAGAAAGTAAATTAGGTAAAAGAAATAGAAGAACAACAATAATACAGTAAATAAATAGTAAATACTGCAAATTTGTTGCAGTAAGAATAGCAAAGGAAGAAAACATAAAAACTACATTTAAGGACCAAAGGTAAAGCTTAGCCAGTTGAGTCCAAAAACTTCCTGATATTGTAGGCCTGATTCTGCCAACGGAGCCAATAGCAATAACTTCATCCAAGGATGAATAAAACATTGTGGCACAGCCACCTGTGCAAACAATTGTTCGGGTTTGGCCGAAAGCAAAGGATATACATAATCCTGGTGATCACCCTGCCTTGTACTTGGAAGATAATAAAGATTTGGTTCGGGTATCATAAAGCACTTAAAATAACTGCTTCATATAGAATGTATTACAATAGCTTTGCTTTGAGATTATAAAATAAGTATGAGACAAAAAGGATTACAGTCTTTTTAATTAGATGGAGTTTGTATAAAGCAAATTCAGTTCAGGAACACGATATGATTGAACCTAAAGTAAAAGAAAGATACAGTTTACATCTTAATTTTAAGGCACAGGTAGTCCTCAATGGATGGAAACTAATCAAGGAGAGAACTAATTTAAGGCGAAATTTCCTGACAGGAAGAGCAATAAACCAGTGGAATGGCTTGCTTTCAGACATTGTGTGTGCTTCATCGCTGGAAGCTTTGAAAAAGAGACTGGACAGCCATTTGTCTGAAACGGTATAGGATCTCTTGCTTGAACAGGGAGTTGGATTAGAAGACTAGAAGATTTCCAAGGTCACTTCCAACTCTGTTATTCTCACTTAATCAACATTTATTCAGCAACTATTTGAAATTATAGCAGAGCAGAACAAAGAGTAGTTATGCCCAGTACCTGAAGTTATGATGGTGGCAGTACCCCCACGGTCATGTGATCAAAATTTGGGTGCTTGTCAGCCCATCAGCTCCAATGACCATAGGGGCACCTTAAGTCCTTCTACCCAGCCATCTCTCCCATCTCTGCCATTTTGGCTGCCCTGCACTTCACTATCTCCGCTAAACTGGGCTTTGTTTGCTCTGCCATCTTGTCCAGATTACATACATTCTTTTTGCAAGGATTTGGAAGGATTCAAAGCCTTGCAAGGCCAAATGTGATTTGTTTAAGGCCATAAGCAACCCCAGAAAGAAGGCCTGGCACAGATAGTATCTGTAATGTAAAGAACCAGACTGGGCATGCCTCATCAGCAATGGGTGAAAAAAGATAGTGAAGGTCAGCTGGGAGCATCAAAGTCAGTGGAATGCATAGTGCCAGAGCTGGCAGAAGTGTAGATTGCAAGGAAGCCAAAAGATCTCCTCGGTGAGATAGATGGGCAGTTAATAAATGTAATAAATTAATAAGCACATAAATAAATAAATGATGGATGGATAGGAATAGAGTGGGGGGGAGCCAAAGAAGAGCCATTCCCTTAACTTACTGAGGTTTGGGGCTGGAAAGGACCAAGTCAGGAATAGCTTGGATCGGGAAGGGTCCTCACCTAACGACCAGTAGCATTTGATTAATGAAGGCAATGGCAAGTGCTGAGATTGCTGTCAATTCAGTCATTTGACATTATGCTTTACAGCCTCATTGCTTAGCGACAAAAATTCCAATTGCCACAGTTACAGTAACAGAAGACTACGTGTACAGAAATTATCTATTTCAAGTTGATTTGGCAGTGTGAATACCGTATTACAGTATCTTACTACTATGTTTTGGTTATTCCAATTTAGTCATTCAAACCATGTTACCTAGTTTTTAGTGCTTAAGCACTAAATTACATAAAAAATAATTACATAAGTTAAATTGCATAAGTAAGTTTTAACATACGAAATATATTTTATTACACTGATGTTCTCTTGGGTGTACTTTCCTATATCAGTCACTCATGTTGTAACAGAAAATACATAATAGCAATTTTATACAAATAAGAAGTTAGTATTTACTTTACTTAAGGACACTTTATTTAAGATCAATAAAATCTATTTTATGCATACAAATGCTTGCAAGTAACACACTTTAGACAATAAACGCACTGAGAGATTTCTCTCGACTGTTACTTTTTCTTAGTTCATTGTCAAAAATTATAGATAAGATGATAGCTGTTCATAGGATACCTGTTCACCTTTTGGCTTCAGTCTTCTTTGGCCAAGATACCAACCTGTTATTCAAATATTACATTCTTCTGCACTGTCTAATTCATTTTCTATCTCTTGTGTGTCTGGCCTCTAAAGTTGGCTCTTATTTTCCATACAAATACAGAATATCACATGTCCATCTGCAATTGAGCCAGGCCTGCTAAATACTTTCTTCCAATTCTCAACCGTATAAAGCAATATGCTCTTGTCCCATGCTAAATAATAGTTTCATTTTCTGTACTGTAATCTATTACTTTTGCAGCTTGTCTTCTAGCTATTCCCTTTACCTACAACTCTTCTAATTGTTGACACACATTTTGAATGATACCAAAGATGTTAGAATTAGAGGGATGAAAAAGTTGTTTGCAAGTTTAGAGGAGATAAATTAGAAACTCAAAGTAGATCTATTGTGGTGAAAGAAGCAGACAATATCGGTATATTGAATGCAGTACTATACATATAGAAATCTTCAAGTTTAAACACTAACATGTTTAACTTATAACACAAAACAAAATCGAAAACTGAATTGTTCTAATAAGAATGGCAGTAAATATCACATAACAGCACTTTCTTCTGAGTAATCGTCAGTATGGCAAATTAGGAATTATTTTATTGGAATATAATTCATAAATATAAGTGAATTATATCCAGTTATAAAGTTGTTTCTAAGAAAAAAATAACAGAAAAAAAATCTTTCTAGTATTGGAAACCAGATATAGAATTAATCATGACAAAGCAGGTTTCATTCACACTGTCTTATCAATGTTTGCATCATTTTCTGAAAGAATTCTTTCTAGACAGAAAGAGGTCATTTCATCTCATTTACAGAAAAATACTCAACTGAGCATGCCAACATGTGTGCTAATTCTAACTTCAGGAGGCACTGATGTAGTTAACAAAGACTACTGAAAAACCATCAGCTGGGAACAGTTCTTCATCAGTACTAAAGAGGGGGCAGAGCTGAACCAGTGACCTAGAAGTGAAAGACTTTGTAATCTGATTACCCATCTTTTGAGCTATGCAGTCCATCCCCCTTTCATTTTTACTGATAAGAGAGAATCTTATTACCTAAGCAACTTTTGTAGTCATTTAGCAATGCAAAAGCTTTCATTTAGTGCACTAAAAGAACACTAATGGCACACTTATTAGCCTGTTTCAAATTTTGTCTCAGTACTACTGTTTCCTATTAATTTAAAAAGAATGCATTGATATAAAATTATACAGAAATGTTTTTATAATGATTTTTGATGATGCTCTTGCTGATTATTAGAGAGCTGCTATAAAGAAGTAGAATTAACAGAGCACTTACTGTCAAACCAAAAGAAAATGTAGACCTAAATTAGCAAATACTGAATTGTCTGCATTTCCAGACAGCACAATCATATTACAATTGAACTACAAACTTACTGACAATGAACAGATAATTTAATAAAGTTTTCCAAGGTACAAAAAGGATTTGTAATATTGGAGTAGCTTTCCAATTCCAAAGCAGAGATTTTTATTATGCCACTGTAATGTGCAAATGTGGCAATACGCATTTCAAAAGTGTTGAAAATGATCTTATATGACAAGAAAATGCTTTTTTTTCTGAAATGGTATTCCTTTTAAGAGTTTCAGGAAGTAATCTTGAAAACCTTCTCTGCTTTTTGGCCTACAGAAAAATAACTTCTCTTTTGGGTTAAGATAGTAAGAGAGTAAAAACAGCAAAATCTTGGATTCCCAGACCCATGCATGCAGCTAATAACTCAAACATAATTATTTCTAGATCTTATTTTAATTTTTGTAATATGGCCTGATTTGAAATAGTATATACTGTATACTCTGTAGTATACTGGATATTTTGTAGTCCAGTAATAGCAACAAGGGTGATATTTTAAGAATAAGTAACATAAAATAATGTTATGCTGTTGATTAATCACTGTGTTCCATATTAATTTCTAAGATAAAGTAATGATGTTGTACTTTATTAAGTGATAAATGACCATCTTAAATACTATAGTATACAGCATGTGCAAAAATGAGAAGTTTTAAATAAACTCTTTAATAGTATTTGGTAGAGTTTTTAGATCACTAACAGGAATATCAAAATAAAGATTGGCTTTTTTAAAGCAACCAGGTAATTTACAGACAACATATTCTATAAATTATTTAGACTGAAGATATGTTCTACACAAAACTTTTTTTTAAAATAAATTATTTGATCAAAATATATTATCAGTTTGCTTATATTAGATAAAAATATTACGAATAATTTAAATAATTACCATTATTTTTTGAAGATATAAAAATATAAGTATAAAAAGTCAAAATCAGAATTTATTGACTTAAGACTGATGAATCATTTGGAATTTTCTATAGCTTCTCCAAGGAAGTTTTTGTAGTGACAAAGCATTAATACATTCAAAATGCATTAGCCATTGTATAATTGCAAAAAAAAATTACTTATCACCACTTTTAGCATTTTCAGGTAAGGAATAAATTGTCCTGCTTTATCATATTTGACTTAATGGCATTTGCAAGCCAAAGATTTGTGTGTTTGGTGTGTTTCTAAAACTCTCTACTGGACAATATAAAGTTCTGTCATATAGAAAGTAAATGGTCATACAACTTGAAATAATATATAAATAAATGCAAGCAAAAGATAGCGGTACATGGCTCAGAACTCTATAGATGATTTCTTGGAAAGATAAAAATAAATATCTTGAATAGGAGTTTAATGAGCACTACAGTTTATCAATAACTAATAACAAATAAGGTCTAGATATAATGTAAGTGGTGATATGCAAATTTAATCTTAACATATCTTTAAAGAATTAGCTATGGTACTTCCTGACATTTTGTCAATATTGAACTGTCATGGCCTTTATAAGTAGGAGAAATGCTATTATATTGTTAATACTGAAGAAAAGAAACATTTAAATTCATTTTATTTTCATAACTCCAATCTGCATATTTACTGGCAAATATAATTTGAAAATGGTTACAATCTGTAATTTCCACAGTTAAATTCTAGCTATATTGTTCTATTGTGCAGAAAACATGTTGCTATATGTGTATGCAGATGAATATATAGTTTTAAACCACCAAGATTTATAATGTGGATATTATTCCCTTGACCTTTGTTCAATGAAACTACAGTAACTCTTTTATAATACTTTCTCACTTGTTTTCTAAACCTACTCAATCACACTTGCTAACAAGGAAAAGTTAGCCTTCTGCCTTTGACAGAAATGATATTTCAAATAAAAAAAATTCAATTTCTTATGTGGCACATTTGATTCCCTATTTGTTTAAGTGCAAATAGCGCCATCCTTTGTATTAGCATTGTGCTTAGTCTTCACTAGATTAGACTGTACATTGGAAACAAAAAAAAAATGAATTAAAGTGTCTAGATCTTTAAAAATAAGAATACCACTGTTAATTAATGTAAGATTACAGGAATCAGCTGAGTTTTTCCCTACAATCCCAGAAGAAAGTCGCAACAGAGGATAAGCAGTGCCCTCTAGTGTAATTTACAGCAGATACAAATCTGAATAAAGTAAGCATCATCTCAGGCTCTTTAATGAGAAATACATTGCAAGGATGTTTATATACCAACAGATGCATTGTAAATAATTATTAATCACAAACATTAATAATCAAATTATACTATGTTATATCCACTGCCTAGTAGGTATACCTGTAAACATTGTACACACACACTTTCTCTCAAAAAGTCTGACATGGCCAAGATGTCTTTAATGTTGCAGGCAGCTTAGGGGGAAAAAAACATTTCCACACAGAATAGCAGGCCATGCATGAAAGCGGGTGTCAGAAAACCCAGCAGAATCACTCACTGTGAAGTTGTCTAATAGGGATTGCTGAATACACAATATAGGCAGCAGGGACTGAATGGCTAAATTGGAGCGACCTGAAGGTAACACGAAAGGTTTGAATCAACCAGGTCCATACACTGTAGTTAAACCTATGGTGAATGTCTTGATTCTTCCTTTTCTTTTATTAAATGGAAGGTAGTTTTGATTTATTGGGTCTGATGATACCATTCTTACAATTGTGGTTCATCACTAATCTTTTTAAGTTCACTTTTTAAAAAGTACTACAAGGAAGGACTCATATTGCTTTTCTGTATCTTCTCAAGGTAACTAATAGTATGAACAAATTTTACTGTACATTTGGAATAAGCCTCGATGTATTGAAAATTTCAGAAGACAAGATTAAAAGTATAATGCAACTAATGGCAATAGATATCCCTCCACCCCAAACCAAGTTAAGTACAAACACATTCTGAATGAAAAGTCACATATATTATGTTTCAGGTATACCACAAATAAATACAAAATCTGCTGTTGTATTTTTTATTTATTTAAATTTATTGTCTACCCAACTCTAATTTGTAAGGCAGAAAAAACTGCAATAAAGGTGTTATGAATGGCTTTACAGCTTGTTTTCCATGTAAATAATTAATGTATTCATAGCTCTGCATTTTAATGTTGATAAACCTTTAGCTCTATGTTTATTTTAATTTAACATTTTCAGTGCAAGAAATTAAAAGAACAGATATGAGGGATCTGACTGATAATACCTATGTATTAAGATTCTACAGTTATTATAAAATGCTGGAGGAAATTTTACTTGGCTGATATTTGGTAAATCTCCACTAAATAAAAAATATATATGCAGATAGATAATTAAGATACAAAACATTTCTTTACACATTTTAAGATTTTCCCATAATGTAGTTCTTTAGACAGGCAAAATGAAATTCAAAAATGCAACGAACAGGTGTTCCTTAGGGAACTGGAAAGACCCCAGCTCCACAATGACTGCACACTTTACAAAAAGTACAAACCTATGACTACGTATTTCATGAAGCTGTTTGAAAATTTCAAAAGATTTTATTTTAGCTACTCCTGTTTTAAGTCAACACACTTTTAGAAGAATTAATTCTATGGTTTCTTTTTCGGTTACATAAATTCCACAGCCAGGGCTAATGTATTTTCTGTTAATCTTTTAAAATAAATTGTAATAACTTACCTTTGTTGTTTCATTCCTTCACTTAAGTCCTTGAATCACTAACTTAACGTTGCATATGTGTATGAAGTGAAGATGAGATCCACAAAGCAGCTTCTGTTCCATCTACTAATTGATGCTTAAAAACTACCTGCTTATATCCCATTTACAAAACACCAGGTAAAGAAGTTACTATCCTAAAACAGACTTGAAAAAACAGTGCTAACGAATATGTACATAATACAATTAGAAAGCTAGATGTGCTGAAAAATTAAGTTATATATGCTCACTCTTCTTTCTACCTTCAGAAGAATAATGGACTGCTAATTTCTTCAGCATGCTAGTTTTAATCAAATTGAATGGAGTCTCACATAATCATCCTTTTGCTTTGTGATCCATTATTGCTTTGAGGAATTCTAAGAAACCAAAATAAGCCTAAATTTACATATGTTAAATTTCTTAAAGTATTGGGAGTACCACAAACAGAAAAGGACATTCTGGGAATAAGGGCTTGACACAATTTTGTTTAAGAAGTTGCTTGATTGTCAAGTTGATAAATACATGCAATTATTTTTGTTAGCTATAATAAGAAGAAATTAATAAAGAATAAAACATTACACATGAAACAGCAGGCAAAGATTATTAATTATATATCATGTGGATTAGTTAAACCCCAAAAGAAACCTGTCCCTTTAGGGCTAAATAAGTTTATTTATTTGATATAAAAGAGTGTTGTATTTTGATTTGGAGGAGGTGAGAAATTTGCTCATATTATATTGTAAAAATATAGTTAGCACTGTTGAGAATTATGAACACAAAGTTTCATTGGAGATGCAGCTGGAATGCATTAAAATTAGAACATAGCTTTGTGCAAAGGCAAGACAACTTCTGTGTTAAGGTTAACAAAGAGTTTTGGCTGTTATAAAAATGACAGTATGATTTATGGTTAAACATTCAAACAATTTTAGATATATAATCCATAATATGTTGAAAACAAATAAATCTATACAAAAATATGAAACTAATGATGGAAGCAAATGGGAAATAATGTCACTAATAATTATAAACAGATATTTGAAGTAATAGTTTTTAATTCTAAGCACTAACAGTTACTAAGTAATATATTTAGTAAAAAAAATAGAATAAGATAAAATTTTAATTGTATAAAGAAAATGTATTCTTTACACTAACAATTTAAATGTATTGGATGTACTACAGTTTATTAATTTTGTACAAAACAATTATCTAGCTGTTCCTACCTTATTTAAAATATTGTGCTCATAATTAACAAGCAAACTTGACTTGTAACTCAGCATTTCAGCAATATAAAACTGAGACTGCTACTAAACTACATCTAATATGGTGCATCACTGTTATTGTTTCTGATATTTTACAATGCACATACACTTGAAATAATTAATTCTCACAGAACAAGTCAATTGTTAATTTATTTCTAGATTGGGTAAAGAAATACTAGTGTAACATTTTCCATCTTAAAGATTTATAATGTATCTGTATCTTACTATGGGTAGTCTGTGAAAACCTTAGCTAGCTAAAATAAATATATAATAGAGTATTAAGTAGCACTTTACCATAGCAGCGAAACTCTAAATATAAATTTTAGATTAACTGTAAATTAAGAGTTAAAATGCCTTTATTAATGATATGAAAACAACTTACGGTAAATTAAAATATAGAAATATAAGCTAGGCTAAATTTATATAAAAATTCAAGTAAACTAAGTATAATGTACCCTTTAGCAAGAAAAAATATCCAATATATGATGAAATTCTAGCTGTAATGTTATTAAAATACCATCAGCATGCAACCCTATTCCCTATATTGCTCTTTATATTAATCAAGAGACTTAACATTGAATGTGATTGACAAAGCAGCTGCTAGTGGATACAAAACACCGAACATCATAATTATGGCAATAAGACAATCAGCCACAACTGTCTGACTGCAAGGCACAGAACATTCTCTCTTTTTTACTAAGTTAATAATACCTCAAACAGACTTTTTTTCCCATTATGCCAATGTGCAGAAAGATGTGCCCTATAGAAAACTTTCAATGTTACAAAACTTGCAAGAACAAACTCTTTTTAAGTTCTAAGGTTAATGGACCTTCAAGAGATTGCAGACATAATACTAGTGATAGTTTATTTTATTTCATTTATCTTATTTCATTTATTTTTTATGCAGATGAGAGGATTGTAGGCTCTCCCTGAAAGCTTCCATAACCTAGTAGCTGCTAATTAACCATGAATATATTCACTTAAATAAGGTAGTTGCCAAGCTTGATTATGACAGCTACTATATTTAGCATATTTATGATAACTAAAGCTTGACCCTACTTACTGGATCTCTCTTACCCTCTTATTTATTGTCTAGTAAGAGGTGATTTACAGCAATTTGTATGGAAAAGGACAGAGTGTGACTCTACAGTTCTTTCTTGGCTTCTTAACTATAGTTAAGTAGTAAACATCACCATCAATATGTTTACTGTAGCATATGGAAGTGACAAACTTTTATGCATTCAAAATTCAATCTCTCTCTATATTAGTTTGAATGTATCATGTGCAACCTGCATTTTATTAATTTGAAAGTTCTGAGGAAACAGTGAATGAAAAATTAGCATAATCCGTATATTAATATGAAGTTCATATTCATATGAAAAATTGCAGTTATATGCTAATACTAACTTCTCTTAACAAATAGATAATTTTTAAAGTATTTCTCAAACACAAAACATGGTCTAGATAACAGATATCAAAAGCAGAATACTTTAAAATGTTTATTTTAATGTATTTTAATTAGGTTTTGTTCTTTACTTGAGGACTTAGTAGATTACATATCCTACCGTATATTTATGAGATCCTAGAGTTGTCACAGAATGCAATACTCTTACTAAATGGCTGCATTTTTTGTATTATAAAAGTATGGCTTGACCATTGTTCTCAACAGAAATTTCCCTTTGGAGAAAAACATGTTCCAATTTAATTAATTCCTGACATTGATTAAATACTGAATAACTATATTAGATAAGGAGAAATAAAAAATTAATCTATTGTGCCAATTACTTATTCATGTTTTATCATATAATAACCACTAAATAGTTGATCAATATTTTTAATATGTCTATTATTTTTCTTTTTATGGGCACCTGAAACTACTTATAGCTTCTTTTACAAAATATTGCAAAATATTCTTGCATGTTCATTTACCAGTGCAGGAGAACTGTCAGCAGTTACTACAAATAAGAAACGCAGATGCAGTTTTCAAATACAACTCACAGGTCAATGTATTCTCCTACTTTAATAATGGCTTTTCCTATTACATTCATTATTCATATAGAAAAGAGGATAGGCACTTTTTAGGTATTATATTGCTTTCTTGAGGAATATGAGCATTGTGACTTTGAGAGGCCATTTTCTAAAGATCCTAACAGCCAAATGACATCTTGGGAAATGTTATGCTCATGGTGTATTTGCATAATAATGAAGGTATCGTACATATAAGGCCAGAACTGCACTTACCTAAATTTTTATTCAAATAATGAGAATTCTTTCTATTCCTGAAACAGGGTATCCTCTAAAATAAAATCCATTACTTGTTTCATAAAAATGAGCCAAAACTAGAACATATAAATTCTTTGATGTAGATTTATAGCCTACTTTTCATGCCTATTGTAAGCATGAAACAACCAACCATAAGGTACTTTCTAAATTGAGAATTAGATGCATGCATTTCTTCATGTTTCAATGTATACATTTGAAAAGTCTTCAGTTTTGTTTGAATGAGGAATTTTAGATGATATAACATGAACAATATTTCAATCATAGTATAAAAAAAGTAAAGCAATCTCAAACATTATGCATCACAAAACAGAAAAATTTAAAGGGATGGTTTTACATTTACAATTCAATGGTTTCCAAAGGATTCTAGATTCTGTCATGTATGAATATTATCTATTGAATTAAAACTAAAGCCCCTGTGATTAATTATATTGTTTGTTTTGTTTTTACGTACTTTTAAGTGATACTAAAACATTTTAATACACTGTAAAATATTTTTAGGAAGAGAATCTGAGGGCAAACATAGAATCTTGTCTTCATTAATTTTAAGATTAGAAAATGTGAAGATCATTTTATAATCTGAAGGGAACTATATGGTGGTATTGGTGCTATATTGGTGTAGTAATCTATAATATCATAACAAATTTCATGACACATCAGTTCCTTGTTTTTTCAGTATTAGGAACTGCTGTGCCAAAATGAATAAAACTCCAGTTCCAATTCTTTTGAACAAATATTATTTTTATACATCATTGCTTAAACACTCACAGTATAGTAATTCATGGAATTGCTTTAATATATTTCACTGATATAGTGGGATTACTCTGGAGTAAATATTTAGAAGAGAATGCAAGAAAATTTATGTCGATTAATTCTGGGGTAAAAATTTAGTATAAATCTTAAATATAGAAAAATAACACTTAAAATATTTTCTTATTCTAGCAAGTATATAGCTAATGTTCCGATTTATTTTATAATCATATATTACTGACATCAATAGAATTTTACACATCAGCGCTATATGCTGAAGCCAATTTAAAGTAATATTTCAAACTAAAGAATAATGTTACCAAGGGATTTAAAAGCTTAGGTCCATACCCCAACATAAAAAGATGTATGTATAGGTTTCTAAATGTTTTAAAAGGATGCAGGCTTTTTTTTCCTAGAAGGCAAATACATTACTTCAAAATAAAATAGAAATGAGAAAGTGGTATATGTACTGACAACTAAATAGATTTTTTTTCCCAAACTAAATAATAGAGTACTAAAGAAAGCTATCTAAAGAAGAGAGATAGATGTTCTATAAACAGGAAAAAAAAACTGTACTCAAAAAGAATGTTGGAATAAAATTGAGACATCTGCAGTAAAGTTTTACCTTCTCCCTAGAATATTTGAGATGAACTCAGTATAACACTCTCTTCCAAGAAAAGGCAAAGTGATCAATGCAAGAACACATCAGGCTCTCTTGGACAGGCCAATCAATGCAAGAAAGAACCTTGCCCAGGGCCTTATGCAAATAGAAGCACGTCCTACACCTAGGGAGGGAACATGCGCACTAGATCAATGGAATCTGAAAAACCTTACAGCTATACCAGCCTCAGACAGTAAATATATAATGATGAATCCTTCACATTTTAGCTGAACTTTTAAACTAGTTACTTTCCCCAGCTAGGTGAAAAAGACTATAGAGATCTATATCTGGCAAGTTCAATTCAAACTTTAAAAAATAACAATGAACTTTCACTACTCTTAGCCTCAGCAAGGCTGAGATGATTTTTTTTTTCAAATAAAACTGATTAGGATTTAAATTGTATGGGTTTTTTTTACACATTCCCTACATTTAAAATAAATTAAATCTTTAATTCTGTTGTTGGAAATGTACACCCTTAACACTCTGGACAGTAACTATGTAACTTCAATTATATAGGATTTTTTTCACTAAGATCTTACATTCGAGAAATTACATTGTTTATTTCTTCAATTTTTAAATACAACATGATTTATTAAACACGTTTGCAAATTGGTTTCTATTTCCAGTTGTAAAGTATATCCATTTCTGCAGAAATATAAATTCAAATGTGAATTCATTGAAAAGAATAGGGGAAACACTAATATAGAAAACTTATTTTGAAGACTTCTGAACAGTGACTTTCAAATTGTAATTTAGATAAAAACCCTAGGAGAAATAATTTAACACAGAATCAACATTTAGACATTTCACAGAATGGACACTCATAGTAATTGAATTGCTGTTATACAGCATGGTGTTAAATTATATAACATCATAACACAAGTATACTCAAGCAAAGAAAAAAGCAACTAGTCTAACATTGTGGTTCAAAAGATCATTCAAATGGTAGAGATAATGACAAACCAATTTTTAGAATCTGCATTGGGTTCAAATATTGGAAGTGTGTCCAATGTCTGTCAGATTTCTCCTCATCCCATCCTCTTCATCACTGCTCACTTTATAGAAAATCACTATTCTATCAGGAACTATGGCTGGTTACTCCTGAAAGTATTCTGCTGTTGACACAGTAAGCTGAAAACAAATGTCCAGCTGCTGTTTCAGGAGAGGACCAGTTAATGCAAATGAGCACTTCCAACAGTGATCTAGTCTTGTGCTATGCCATGTCTGGTGTACCTGCATGTAACACATGCGTGCCACCACAAGTTACTATGAATGGTTAGTATGCTTGCTCATCTGTATGATATTTTAGTGTATCCACCTAATTTCTTCTGCCAGTTAAGAATGGCTAAATAACAGCAGAAACTCCTTTTATACAAACCAGAGACTACTATTATTGGTTAGAAGTCATGGTTTCTTTTGTACCGATTTTCAAGTAAATTCTGCAAGTCTAAATAAACAACACATAGTTATTGTGATTTGCTTTATATTCCTATTGCTAAAAGAATCCAAGCTAGTGACCATACTGAATGCCAGTTTTTGAAGAGAAGTGAAAGCTGCCTATAAACTTCCTGTTCCCTCTTTTTCTTTGATGTATTATTATATAATATTAAGCCCTTGGCATTCCACTTTGTTTAATTTTAACCAAATACAACCTTCTTTTGCCAAAGTTATTTTAATTTCCATCATGTCTGTGACAAAAAAAACATTTCAGAAGAAAATTAGAGAACCGCACATCATAACAATATTTTTGTTTGTTTGACATGTTTGTCTGGCAGCTTCTATAGCATTTTTACCAAGCCAGCAATTAGGATTTTTAAAAATGTATTTGCACTATCACTAAATTTAGCAACCTTTTTTAATTATTTCAGTTAAAAACTCCGGTTAGCAAAAATGTTAATCTCTGAATATATTTTATGAGCCAGTTTTGTGTAATGATTAAGGCATCAAGTTAAAAGCTGGGAGATTTTGAGTATTAGACTAAGTCCCACTTAGACACAAAGCCAGCTTGGTGACCTTGGGCCTGTCAGTCTCTCTCAATCTTAGGAAGGCAGCCATGGCAAACCACTTCTGTAATCTTGCCAAGAAAACTGCAGGGACTTGTATAGACAATCACCATGAGTCAACAATGATTGGAAGGCATACAAACCCCAATATATTTTATATATGGGACAGTATGGAACATTTATTGTAGTGATTTCTTAAATTTATATATTTTGTTTCATAAAAAATTAATTACTCATGTTCTCTAATAAGCATCTGAAGTCTAGGTCTATGTGTACATGCATAATTTCTTATCTGTACAATCAGTAACAATTCTGGATTGCCTCTCTGATATTCTCATTATATTCGCAGCCTTATTTACATTTCACTTCATTGCGCTTACCTGCTATTCTATCAATGGCAGATAGTCCTTGCTTAACTCCCCTGTTTAGCAGCCTTTCAAAGTTACAACAAAGCTGAAAAGTGTAATTTTATGACCAGTCCTCACATATATGACCATGATAGCATTCCCACATCACGTGATTGAAATGTGGGCACTTTACAACTGGCAGGCATTTATGACAGTTGTAGCATCCCATGGAGACACAATTGCCATGTCCACACTTCAAAAGTGGCTTCTGACAAACAAAAAAAATCAACAGAGAAGCCAGCAGTAAAATCACAGGTCGGGGTCATTGTGCTTAATGACTGCAGCGGAATTGATATCAACAAGTCCAGCACAGTGTCATGATGTTTCACTTAACAACTTAGCAATGGAGTTGCTGGTCACAATTGTGGACTGCCTGTACCTCTCAAAAAAGAAATGAAAATTGATTGTTCGGTGATTCTATCATTGGAATCTAACAAGAAAGAACCGTACATATGTAATATATGAAATTGCAGCATCATGGTCTCATTTGGTTATGGTGCTAGGCCTTGTTTTACTATTCAGGAATGATCCCATCTGGTTGTAAGGAAATCAGAAGCATTTGTTCCCTGTTTTGAATTAACTCTGACTTCTCTTTATATGCAAACTGGGTGAAATTATGATTAACTTTAAGTATGATTTGTCCAAATGGGTCAATGTAAAACTACAGCTTATAGTAATTCACTCATATTGTTGGAGAAAATATGAGAAAGCTTATTTAGCCTAAATATTATTCATGCTTATTTCTGCATGCTGATTTTTGGTTTAACAATGGCATATAGAAGACTATCATTAGCCTTGTTAAGAAGTTAACCCGGTCCAAACCTCTTTTTGGATGGCAGCTCCATCATTGCTTACTTGTTTGCAAGGATACCCTAAGCTGTATTGGGTCATGGCTGATGTGTGATGGTCTTATAATATTACTTTAATAATCAATAATATTAACCTTAAGTACACACAAAGTTGAAACTCAAGTTCAAGAGTAATATATTTGTACAAAATGGAAGATCTGAAAATTAGAGATTAGTTCTGCCTTCAATACTGGAGAACAGATTATTAAAAAGTGATTAATGGTAAGCAAGGAATACTACATATAATAGTAGTATTTAAGTATTTGTTATGCTTTGTTGTCATACAGGGTAGAACTAGAACCAACAAGATAAACCGATAAGGAAGTAGATATAGTCTACACGTTAGCAGGCTTTTCCTCTCTGTGTGAGATGTCAGCCAGTGAAATAGGTTGTGACAAAAATGATAAGATATCCTTCATTGGAGTCTGAATGTTTAATGGATCCTGCCATAAAGAGAGCATGATCTCTTAAGGTTTCCATCCACAGACCCATAATATTGTGAATCTATCCAACCACACATTCAGCCACTGCGAAGAGTAGATTCTTGCATAAGGCTTATCCTTTTAATCTCGTAAGTTCCCCACCCCCCAAATATACACCTCTGTGAAGGAGTTTGAAACATAATTTTTACCCCTTAAGAGTTAAGGAATACTTTCAAGAAAAGACACAAGGCAAATATACAGCCATTGTCAATCCTGGGATAACATACAACTATAGATCTCAAAAGCATAAAAAACTAAATGTTGTGTGGACGCTTCCAGACAGGTGTGAACAATAAATTGTATTTCTATATTGAATACTTTCACCAAATTCAAACTATAGTCATCAATAGATACTCTTCTTATGCAACAATCTCAGCAGAGCACAAGGAGATGATATACAAGAATAATTATGACATTATAATCAAAGAAGCTGTCATTAGGAATAAGGTCCATTATGCTGAGAGATCACTTTCTAACAGCATATTTGACCAAAATTAATTCTCGGATTTCAATGTAACATACAAAAAAACTGTGTAATTTGATAAAAGAATTTCCTTCATATAACATTTTATCTAAGGGAAACATTCTACAGCAACAATCTGAAATTTTCTATCTATATCCCAAAATACGCAAACAGGGAAACCAAGGCCATCCCCATTGTTTCAATAATCACAGTTGGAATATCATATTTCAAAGACTCTATTCAAACCGTATGTTATTCCACGCCCAGTTACATAAGAGACAGCAGTTTACTTCCTAAGAAAATGGAAATCCATTGGCCACCCCCACCCCCCAACAAATATCCTTGTAGCTATCATGATGTTGAAGCATTACATAGCAATATCTTCCTCAAACACACTCCACAAACAGATCACTTGACGTTGAGTAGCACCTTATCAAATAAATTAAATTAAACATGGGCTATTGAGATAATCTCAACTTCAGAGTTGCTCTAAAGTCAGGCAGCACCAAATTAATTAAAACAAATCAATAAACATATAAACAAACATAGCATACCTTATCACCAATCTATGTGATTTTGTAGTCACCCATAACTATTTTATCTTTGGCAATAACCTATACCTGTTAATCAGTGACACAGCAATAGATAAATAGATGGCTATCCTAAAGCAATACTTTCACAACTATTACCCCTAAAATTTCTGCTTAATCTGAAATCATAATGAACCTATCTACATCTCCTTCTCCACAAATGTTTCCCCCACCTCACCCCAATTTAAATCCTGTATCATTCAGCTACTCTATGTATCCAATGAAATGAATTTAATAACATTTGTTATTGGGGCGGTTGTCCAAGACTCCTAATTTATTAATAAAACAGCTAATCCTAATCTGGTATATGTGTATTTCTGTTTGTTTTTGTTAGATTTTATTATGTTACTTTTATCTCCTTTCTCTAACTTAAAAGGTTAGTTTTGAATTTTACTTCCTTCTTCCAGAGTATTAATTATTTCATTCTAATTTTGTACTATTTGCATCTCTGAAAAGCATTCTTTTACCTCTTCAACCAAGTTATGTATAAAAATATTAAAGTGTAGAGAACTGAGGATTTAATTTTGTGACACTCCTCTTAATGTATCAGATCAATTTAATTGAAAAAGTTAATGAACGTTATTTGAGTACAATTTTCAAGAAACCAGAAAACCACATAACTGCTGTGCTACCTAGGTTTTTCTTAGTTAGCTTGCTAGTCACAGTAGCACAAGCTATTCTGCCAAAATGCTTTGCTGAAACCAAGAAAATGATCTAAAGTATTCCCATAGTCTACTAAGGATGTACTGTATTAACATTTGTCTAGCGGGTTGATCTTGACAAATTCAGGCTGATTTGATAAGTATAGCTCCGTTTATGATCTCTTCTAGAATCATCCCACATACATACATACACACACACACACACACACACACACACACACACACACAAACACACACACACACAAACACCAGATTGACTGGTCTATACTTCATTGGACCCATTTTTTTTTCCTTGTAAAAATACAGGGATAACATTTCTTAAAGATAATATCTGGGGATTTGACTGGTTTGTCAAAAAATTCCTTCAATCTCCTAAAATGTAATTCATGTGATGCTGGAGATTTAAATTCAATGTATGTGAATCTTTCATCTGGCTTCTTCATATGCTTTTCCCAATTTTCTGGCAGAGAACATAACCTCGCATTGTAGAAAGCTACCGTATATCAAAATTGAAATCAAGTAGCTTTACTTTTCCTTTGATGCCAGTAAACATTAAGAACCAGATTGTTTTCTCTTTCTTGGGAGATATATGAAGGAGCTTCTTGCTGAATCTCAATTGTCCTGACACTATCTCAATGCCTGATCTTTCTCAATGCCTGATTTCTCTTTCCCTCTCATGCTTTCTTAAAAATTCAGATCTTCGTTAAACTTATTGTTTAGTATTATTATTTGGTAAGGGGCACTGGAATATTTCTGACATGCAAGAATCGTATTTTTTAAAACTTGGGTTTTATGTAGAGAAAAAAAGTTAATTTCATATTGTCTTTGGCTGATATTTTTAAATATAGTCACTGCAGTTTCATTGT
>JAOYMU010000192.1:93862123-93873476 GCA_025802295.1 Psammodynastes pulverulentus | reverse complement strand
ATTCTATTCTATTTCATTCCATTCCATCTATTCTACCCTACCCTACCCTACCCTACTCTACTCTAATCTTACTGTTGTGGAAAAGTACATATATATGGGCTGTACGGTTCTGTCATCTAGGAAATTTGCTACTGCTTGAACAACCATATTAAGCATGTTCATAAGTATTTCTGCATTGTCTTGGAGGGAAGGATCAAGCTATCATCCTTGGCCTAGTGTTATTCAATAAACGAAATAAGTCTTATACCAAGTGTATCCAACCTTTGATTACATGGAGTGAAGAACTGTCTTGGGCTGCATATAAAATATATAATATAATGTATATAGGTATGCATAATTTACAATCTTGTGGGGCCATATTACTAGCTGTCCAGGGTTGTATGCAGCCCTGGGGTCTTGAGTTGGATATGCTTTTCTTCTTTGAAGATTTGTGCCTAAAATTATTTTACATTTGTAAATGCTTGAAAAATACAGTCTATTTCTAAATAAAACCTGTAATAAAACTCAAAAAGAAAAATTAAACAGCATCATTCAACAGTTTAATAATTTGATGAATTCCTATAAATAATATACTCTCAGTGGACACTGCAGTTTCTAGAAAACCTCTAAAGCAGATCTTTGAGGGCACAAGAAATACAGTAGGAGGAAGAGCAAGAATATTCATGTTATGTAGTATTTTGACAATAAAACGTTATATTAAAATACAGTGATTAAAATACAAAGAACTATTGGTTGATCCTTGAGCTATAGGTTTTAATGCTGGTTCACTTTTTATAACGTATTCTTGAGAGAGAGAAGGTTTAGAAATCTGCTATTTGCCACAGAAATAATTTCTTCAAAAAAGAGAAAATGAACACAAAATTTTGATCTAAGCAAATCTTCACATTCCCTCATGTTCAGCAATGAATAAAACATTAAGTATTTACTAGATTGGGTTCTATGTGAATGGGAGAGATGTTCTCCAGAATGTGCAGCAGCAACCTCTTGTGGTCTGAATAAAGCAATGTATCCATAAGAACAGGAATGAATATGAATATATTACATGCATAATGTCTCAGTTAAAACATCACATGTGAAATATTTTTCTTGTATAGAAACTAGCTGAAGTAGATGTTTGCCTCACTAATGTAGAATTTTATGAAATGTAACTTTTTTCTCTGATTACTAAACGCAATTGGCAGGTATTTCAAACAACAAATATCTTAGCACAGAATATATAAGGAATCTTTTCTACCATATTGTGTCAGATGAAGTTTATTGCAGGGACCAAATCTCTTCAACAGGTTGTAGTATTCAGTATATTGGCAAAATACATTATATCATAGTTTAAAAAAAGTTATAACTTGAAACAATAAGTACTTTGATCATTCAAGCTTTGCTTTTAAAGCTTTAGAAGGTATATGTTATCTGTTATTTATACTGTTTTCACAGAAAAAGTCTTGCTAGATACTTTAGTGTACTTTAATGTAATGGTTGTAAATATGATTATGGAATTTTATTAATATAGAATTCTGAATAATGAACATGAAAGCTGCTACGTGTGTACAGTTAGCAAGCAGATTTTTCTCACATGAGACTAATCTTTGAACTGCCTTGTCATATATACATATAGTAACTAACATACATTATTTTTTCGTTCTTTTTTCTAACTATTATTATGCCAGTAGGTTTGTGGGGCATGCCCAATTCTTAGGCTGTTATTTATCTAGTAGGAATTGGCAGAAATCAGCAATTGTTTAATATCTACTAAATATATCACCTATTCTCTACAAGGCCTAATACTATAGAAAATTGCTTCTGGCAAATTTACAAGGCCCCCAAAGGTCCCTTCAAAAAAGAAAGCTTTTCTAAGAGTAAAATTGACTAGTTAATAATTTATTATATAATGTATTTGTCAAAAATAGAAAAAAGAAAACATTTCCAATTATTTTTAAATGCAAATATTGCATTCTTGGGCTTTTTCTCCAATTCTTATTCATTCATTCCCCATATTGCCTCCATTTAAAAAAAATGCATTGTAAAATTAACTACTAAGCTATATTAGCTCAATACATTACTTCATCCAGTGTAATAATTAACACATGTCAAAACTTTAAAAATTATCCCCTCCCTCCCAATTGACATTGTTCAACAACTACCAATGGTAAAGAATTCTGAAAATATAGTGTATCATACGTATATAAAGCAGAATGTGTCAAAGCATGAATAATATTATTTGTATTTCTGAAGAATTAAAAATCCTTGGGTGTCATTGATATAACAATCCTATGCAGCTAGTATTTCAAACTGCAAAGGTTCATTGATTAAGAAAAGGCAAGGCCAAAGGACAGAATTTCTTCACTGCTTTGTTCTTAAATGATTCTGACTTAAGCATTTATTAAGAGATTAGTAACTATCTTTATCTTTCTTCAGACATGCCCACATGGAAACAATATATTACAAGTCAATGATATAATCATATAAGATGAAAATCAGCATGATAATAAAATAACACATCTACTGTGTTATTAATTCACCAGACAAATAAATTAAAATATAGAGATTTATGTTACTCTATTCCCAAAAAAACGATTCCCATAATACTTTGTGAACTTGTAAACAAAGCTGTTTTAAAAGACCACTTAAAAAACCATTGTAAACACTATATTTCACATCACTATTTTTTGGAATGATATTTCAAGCTTCTCTTTGAAATTAAACACATTATTATATACATTTTTATTTTTAGAGATGAATAATTAAAAGAAATAATTTCTTAGTTCTAGTAACACATTTTAAAACATAATACTAAAAGTGTAAATAAGTAAAAACAAAACTGTTTTCTGTTCTTCAGTATCAAAACAAAACAAAGACCAACTTACTCTAATATAGACTTGCATCGTTTCCTTTTCTTTTTGTGGATTTCGGTACTTCTCATAGAAGTCTCGTCGCTTCTTCGTATCTTTCGGAATTTTATCTTTTTTCTCTTTTTTTTCTGCAGGTTCATCTGAGCTATCTGGAGACGGCTGTTGTTGAGCTTTTGTCTTTTCAACCTCAATATAGTTCTCATTCGGATTCAGTACTATTATTCCATATCCTTCCTGTTCCAGATGAAAGGGGGAAAAGGATTTATTAGTTCAAATGTACTGACTGAAGTGATTTTCACAGCACTGATAAAGGAAGTAGTAGTTGCATTTTTTTAATCTTTGTGTCCAAATTTACAATGACCACTTTAGTTTATTTGTTTCTCTTGCTCTTTACATTTTTACAGTGATTTACGCAGTTCAGCAAGAAATTGTAAAACAGCTTCCTCCACACTGGATTCCAAAATTACCAACTTGATGCTTAATTAATAAAAAGTGTTACAAGTAGGTTGCTTAAATCCTATTGATTGCAAAAGGATTTAGCAGACTTCAGAGATTAAACCATTAAACATTTGTTCAATGAAAAACAGATAGCAGCAATAACAATGAATCAATTTCAATTGTGATTATTTGATACTGTTTTGAACTCAATGAATTAGTTACAAGTTCAGACATAAGCACTTTTATTGGAATTAAAAATGCACTTAAAGGCTTCAAAGAAAAAATATTAGATTCTTCTCATAGAATAGAAATTATAAATCAATAAAAACATAAAGGGAGAAGGTCTAAAAATCGATACATTTTGTTTATATCAAAGAAAATAATCCTCATTAAAGGAAGTAAGAGAACTCAAATCTATATAAACCAAATCCAGTTGTCAACATTATTTCAAAATTTCTTTATAACTTTTTGGGTGGAAAAACCATACTAAAATAAAATAAAATTTTATCTACTTAAAATAAAATCTTCACTTGAATAAAAGAAGTCCACCTATGTAGATGATCAATGCTAAGTAAATCTTTGACAATAACAAAAGATACTTTATTTGGTGTTGCTTTATTCTAATCTGTGTAGCTATTCAAAAACCTTGTAATGCATTGTGATAACTGTCAGGTAGACAGATTGTCACTTGGTGCTTTTCTACAGTTGGACACACTCGACTAGCTATTAAAATCACATTTGAAGAAAGTTCTTACTCTTCCTTGTGCCTGTACAAGTTTTCACGCCCTTCTCAAATTTCTACTATACCTTCTCCTCCCACCAAAACTAAGTTAAAGAACACTGTTGCACTCTGTTAAGCAGGGTGAATTAGAGGCATTCAGTTCACTGTCTATGGTATAAGGGAACATGGTAAAAAGGTCACCATAGGTCAAAGAGAAAATTGCCGCCTTCTAGATTCTGTACCATGAGTAAGTGATCTCCTGTCATTTTTTCCTCCTGTCATTTTTTCCCTCCAGTTTTCTCCCCAGCATAAACCCCATATACTACTGTATGCATTTAGGAAAGATTAATGTATTAAATTAATATTATACTACAGTTTCTATATAAATAAACTGAATTGAAATTTATATTAAAATCAGGATTGGAACTTTTCTTTTTAAAAATATAATAGATTGAAAAACAGATTCTTGTCTTCATGATTACTAATAATAAAAGATTCTGAAAAGACTATTTTTCTTACTGTTTTGTATAATTTCTCCCGCAACCTAACAAAAAAACATATACATTGTGCATTCAGTGTCTTAGTTTGCTGGTCCCATTTGTGACTTGAAGGTTTTTTTCTTCTTTGAAGATAGGCCTTATATTGATTCATGTTATGTTCTATACAATGCAAGATGTAAAATTCATGTTATTTGTTGTTATTATTTTACAGGTATTAGTGAAACTGAAACCATTTTTTGCTACTCTCAAAAAAACCACAGACACACATAAATCATCAAAGAAGTAAAATTTGTCTAAGTTATTGATTATGTAACTGAAAATTACATGACTCATTTGTCCAATTTTATGAGGACATAATGTCAATTTTTCACAGACACATCAACAGATGAAAAATGAATCCATTTAAAAATCTCAGCTACATAAATAAATTAATGGATTTTTACCAATTAAGTTTAAAAAGCACAAACCATCCTTTGGCATGATTTGAAAACTTTTTAATACACTATATTTTTTAAAATAAAGATATAATTAAAATAGTAATATTTCAGGAATCTATATAAGATGTTTTATGGGTATTTTTAAAAAGTTTTTTGCTTAGGAGAAAGCTGACATTATGTCATACGTCTCAGTCACTTCCTCTAAATAATATGAGAAAAAATAGGTACAAGAAAGAGGATAACGAATAATAGACATTGAACTGATGAACTGATGAAGAGAGGTAGAAATACAACATAATATATATAACTGGAATGGAATTTAACCTCTATCAAAGTTGCTAAAGTGAGATCAACTTAGCATTATCATAAATTAATTTTGCATTTGACAATATGACCTTTTGTTTCCTTTTCACCTTAAAAAGATTAAATTATTTTAAAAATTCATCAGAATGTATTTAAATTTTAACCTGCATTCTTTATTAATGAGGCTTTTAAAATAAGCTAAATTTTAATGTCAAAATGACAGGCAACTAATTTTGGCACATCAATACATACAGAATGTAGAGACCAACTTAAACAAAGACTTAAGCAGTCACAATTTATACATTACATGCACACATCTATATTTTGTTTAAAATAAGCCTTAAAATCTATAACATACATTTTACAAAATTAAACCATTCAACTGATATGATTTATAACATTCACTTCCCCAGATGTGCATGCCTTTTTAACTCTAATCAAGTAATTAATAATTTGCCTTCAAAATAAATGGTATAATTGAAGTACTAAATGTGAAAAATATATCTGAAATTAAATACATCTACAATAGAATACATTACTAATTTTTTAAGTTAAATGTTTTCAGAGATTTGTAGAATAAGCATTCAACTATGTGCAGAATACTTCAACAAGTTTCAAGTTCATCTTCACAAACTAGTTAGTCAAAATTAAATGAGAGAGTTTATAACTAGTCTCTACTAAAGTTAATCTTCAATAACTTTTGAGTCCTAACTGATTATCAATTGGATAATCAATTTTATATCATTCAATCATTCCAAAAATCTATCCAGTAAGATTATACTATATACCATAAAATTATAACTCTATGATTCCAAAATTTATTGGATTTTTCTAACAAGTTAAAATTCTTGTCAATTATTTCAGAAACCATTTGAAGGATGGACTTCATTTCTAATCTTACACATCTGCTTATTTATTCATACTGAATAAATCCCAAGCAAGCTTAGAGAAATGTTGAAAAGTACTTATAATACCAAGACTTTTTGTATCTTAGATCACAGGAAATTCATGAGTATGCTTGGTAGTAAAATATGGTATCAATACGAAAAAAAAATCCTAATAACATCTACGGGATCCTTCTACTACTGTGTACAGATACCAAACCCATAGAGAATAAAATATAGACAGCAACAGCAAAAAATATTTGAGATATATTCTGGGACACAAGAAGGCTCTTGTGTCTGCTGAAATGAATAATGAGCTATAAGTGTTCAGCACAGGATATTAATCCACTAGGATAGCCCGCTGTATATGATCAGAGAGGTCAGAGCCTAGAGTGGAATATGTTGACCTATTTGTCTATCTTTCTGGCTTGTAAGTAAAAATGTGTAACACATAATTTTGTTGAGCTTTATCAATCTGATTTAAAAAACTAAAAGAACTATTTAAAACACTTGAAGCAGAATCAAGTTAGTTCTGCAGGGAAAGGAATCCTAGGACTTTAGATCAGTAACCTAGATCTACTGTATGCATGTTTAAAATGGTCACAGGAATGACTATTCATTGTTTTTAAAGATATATGATCTGTTTATTTCTGATCTTTTTCAGAGAAGAGTACCTATGTGTCACTGTTGCAACAACCTAGATGCAACAGTAGGATGAGGTCATGACAACCAATCAGAAGTCACTAGTGAAGCGTAAAAGTAAACATAGCTGTTGGAGATGCAGCTCAGCTTGAAAAATGCCCCCTCCATTATTTGAGCAATTTTCTCAAGACGTGACCTGAGACTGAAATGCCTAAAATGTCAGTTGACTTCTTTTTGTATTTTCACCCAATGTGCATTTTGGCAACTGCACCCTGCTAACACTTTGTAATATTTTCATCCCAGTTACACCACATCTCTTAGACTCCTGCATTCCACTGCTGTGTCCAAGTGTATAAAAATGCTATATTACTGCCAAACTTCATATTGCTCCACAAAGTTTCCAACTTAAAATAGCTCATCAAGTTAGGCAAGAAAAGAAAACATGCCACAAAAAGTTTTTAGGGGACCACCTGTTGTCTATTATTTTTACATAGCACTTACTCATAAATCATAACACAGGGTAATTAATCAAGCTGTCAAAGAAAAGGTCAAAGGTTACACAGGGGAGTCAGAAGGTCATTCACGGGCTGATAGAGGTCAGGGTCACACCACATTCCTCATTATCAAGTTGGGATGAGAGACGACCCAAGCAAACAAAAGTGAAAGCAGATGGAGAAGTGAGTGGATAAAAAAGAAAGAAAACTTGACAAACAAAAAGAAAAGTGAAAGAAGAGTGTCAGCTGCCTTCAAATAAAGCACAGAATAGAACCAAAACACACTGGAATCTGCTCAGAAATGTTCTATGTAACATAAAGATCATTTTTAAAATGTCATATAATTTAGATGTTTTATTGGAAATAAACAGCATCACTACATGTTTTGACTATTTCATACAAATATCCAACAATTACAAGCAAATCAGATAAAGAAATTATGTTGAACATAATCAATTTTCCCCACCTCCACACTCTGGGTAGAGCCTATACAATCATAATAAAATCTTTGTATTTGTATAAAAAATAGTATTGAAATTATACTCTTCAAAACCACAAATGTTCATTAACACAAAGCATCATAAAAGTCCTTCTGGATGACACAAGAGTTATAAAATATTCTATCATTACACTGACCTGAATTAGATGCAGAATAGTGTGCAAAATTAGCTGTCACCCTTTCCTCAAAATCTTTGCTAATCTCATTTTGAATGTTTGCAGCTTTATCAACACATGCATCAATGTCAGCTCCTTGGTTACTGAACCGCAGTACTTGGAAGAAGATATAATTAAAATGTTTTGGCACAGAAAAGGTGAAATTGTATCTTCCCGTATTCCCCAAGGACTCTGTAAAACATGTAGGATATATTGACAAACACACACCCTTGTCTAGAGCCCTGACATTCCAGGTCACCAACTGCTATTTATTTCAGAACATTTGCACTTACCCATACAATCACCTGCTGTGTTACTAACTTTTAATGGCTGTTGAAAATTTAAAACTAAACAAAAAAAGTTTCAGTGCCTGATAACTACTTAAATGTATTAAATGCCTCAGTTATCTGGGTTTTGGTTTTATTTTCCCTTTTTATTTTATCATAAATACTTATACATTTAATTTGCTATAAATTATATATATAGTACGTGAAACTTTCTCAAACACAATAAATCAGATAAGATACTGCCACAGAATTTACACAATTATAAAATTCATATTAAAACAATGCTTTATTATGAATTATTATCATATTATATACAAAAGACAAGATCTGAGAACTCTGAATCTTTTTAAAGTCATATAAATAAATTTCAGCTAACTCTAATTTTAATTTCTACTACATGGGGAAAATAAAACTAATGAAAAGATACATGCTGTCAGTTTGAATAGGAATAATCTCATAGCATACAGCATGCTACTGTAATAATTAAGAAGTTTAATTTTATGGGACTATAACCTCACTTGGATTCAAAATAAAATGATGCAACTTAACTGCTATTACATTTTTAGATGTAGATTTAGAGGTACAATGTTTTAAAAATATAAAACATGGTGTATTTTAAAATAAACAATAATGCATTGATTAATAAATAAGATGTGATTTTCCTTCATCTCAAGATAGCTACATATTTACACATTATAGAATATGTTGAGTGCCTCATTTTGAGCAACAGCTCAACTATAGCAGATATTCAAGGAAAACATTAAGTACTAATATACAACATTTATTATAAAGATTGGTTTATAATGTTTCTTGCTATAAATATGAAGTTTCTCACTTTGATTATCTCTTCTACCATTGCTCCTGAAATGGCCTTATACAAGCTCATTACAATACAAAATCTTTACTTTGATCTTTGGCCAGCATAAAACCACTGTTTTTCATTCAGCCTTAAGCCTCAGCCTTCAACTTTGGAACAACGTAAGCAATATTATGTTTGAAATATCTTGAATTCTGAACACTTCAAGCTCAAAAAGCTCAGTTTTGACCTTAAGGATGTGTTCTGATACTATTCCCAGCATCCAGAATAGTCAGAACAATGTTGAAACACTTCTAATAAGGTCAGGACAACCTATTTTAAATTCAAAATGTTTCATGTTTGAAATACCTTGCACATTTCTAAATGTATGTATATTGCAGTAGGGCTGTACAACTATAGATTTATGGATATACAATGAACTCAAACACTGCATGGATTATAAAGATATTACTAGTTTTATTGAAAAGAAGCTATAAAGAATCATATATTTGAATATAGATGTTTCATTGTCATAAATAGAAACATACATAATAGTCATCCTCATAGTTCTAGCTTATTAATGGTTCCCTTGGTAAAAGAAAATGAAAGATCTTTGGATTCCATGCATTCACCAGCAGAAATTGGAACAAGGATAAATTTTAGATGAATTCTAAAAATAACTTGAATATTTTTAATATGTGAAGTCATGTATACTAAATGACAAAAATGATATGTGATAGTTCAAAGGGTTTTCAGATAGTTGAAATAACAGAAACAAACTCCCTTACTAGTGTTACAATTGCAAACTGTGACAAATACCTATGTTGAGAATTATAGCCAGCCAGTCTTTCTGCAGTATATTATTTCTTCCTGCCATTTTCTGCTTTTTCTTTTTCGATCACTGAGCTTTGATCCATTGGTTGCAACAGGAATTGACCAATCTGAATCTGATGTCATAGATTGAGAGATAATGATTGGCCCAAACTCACCCAGCTGGCTTTCATGTGTAAGATAGGTCTAGAACTCACAATCTCCCAGTTTCTAACCAGCTGTCATAACCACCTCAGACCAAACTGGCTCTTTTTTCCCCAGAATATGGTTGAGAAGTTTTAGCAGTTCAGTTCAAGCAAGTATATTCTGTTTTCCTTTTTTCCAATTTGACCTTGGGTATTCCATGATTCAGTGTTTTGCATGCTTATTACTGCTTCTTTTTTTTAAAAATGTGACTTTTGTTGACTCAATAGCAACTTTTCAGGACTGAAGAAACTTCTTGGATGGGAAGCAAAATGATTTCAAAGAAAAAACCGAAGAAAGCCCAGTTGTCTTTTGATAAGCACCTTTGGTTTTTTTGGGACTCTCATTAGTTAAAAATAATAACTAGACCTTACAACCAAACATATATCATATTTTCATGTCTAATGGGAGAAATGCTTCTTTTATGGATTTCACCTCTCTTGTCCTCCTTTGGATATTATTTGGCTACTATTTTAGGATTTATCAGGCCAATCGCATCTATTCTTTCTTGCAGTATTCTTGTTTTTTCAATCAATATTCCATGCATAGAAATATTGAATCTTGTTATTCCTGTTCTATTTTTCTAATAGATAGGTATTTTACAATACCAGGAATCATTCAAGATAAATTCTGCTGTTTTACTTGGAAGCAGAGAGAAAACATTTGATTTCTAAACTGATATTCATTCATCTTAATTTAGTTTTAAAGATAATAGTGCAATATCACCATGCATAAGAAAAAATCTGTTTCTCTGGAAGAAAAAGCTAAAACAGTTAAATTCCATACACTGCCACGCCTCTAATATCTTTATTCTAAAATTAAATGACTCGGGGGCAATTCAACATAGTATCTGTATAGTTTTCTCAGCCATTTTGAACATAACATTCCACAAATAGAATATACACCAAGCTAGAGGCGCTTTTCTTTAAATTTGCAAAGCTGTATATTCTTGTGGTTATACATTGCTGATTCTTATATGATCACTCTGTTGTGTGATCTATACAAGAATCAGAAAATGCATAGTCAGAAAGTTTAGCCTTGCACACTGTAGAGTCTGCTCTCTTTCCTTTCTTTCTGATATCTGTTCTACAAATCTCATTTCCACAAGAGAGATCAATGGTAGAGATCAACTAAAAGGAGAAGAGAACAATACCAGCAACTGTTTGCACACACAAATACTGTCAGCATATACATTTTCACACAATCAGCACCTGCCCATTCGACACACATCAGCCCCTGCATCCCAATTTTGTGCATGGAGCTGCCCCCAATTTGAACTAAGTGGGAAAGAATAAATCACACAGATTAGGCAGATCATAACGTCAAAACACATACAC
>JAOYMU010000192.1:93852123-93854623 GCA_025802295.1 Psammodynastes pulverulentus | reverse complement strand
TATTTATACAGCAGATAGAACATTGTGCAGTGATATAAAATTTGGAATCATTAATTTTCATTATATATGCTTGTGCAATATATCTGTCAGAAATGCTACATGAATATTAACAAAAGGCAAAGATACCTGCATGATATCCTTGTTTTCAATTTCTCTGTCTAAAGCAAAACAGACATAGCTTCAAAGAACATGAATCAACTCTATAATGAATAGATTTGGAAGAATCATGAACATCAAATTCCAACAGCTACACTACATAAAAGTTTTAAAATATGAGAATGGGCTAGATTTTAGCTAATTTAGGTAATGGTTCTTGACACCAAGCATTTCAGTGATGGAAGACTTATTAAATAGATATACTTGCAATTGCTTTCCTGAACACCTATATGATGTCATTTCACTTAAATCTCCAAATCCTTTCTTAAAACGCATCTATTTTCATGAAAACCTTAGTACAACTTTCTGCTATTCCTGTCATATTATTAGTCAACCTGTAGCTGAGCTCATCATTTCACTATTTACATCTACCTCCACTTTTGTTGATTTCCATGTTAAATTTTAGATTATAAACTCCCTGAGGCAGAGACCTTCCCACTTATATTCAGCGTGCGACATGTATACTGATGGCGCCATATAAATAATAGATGATATGTCAGCTCCTTACCCAAATCAAGCCAATCATATTATTCAAAAGAGAAAATAAGAAAAATGCAGTTGTTTTAGAGATTTAGTATTATTATGGAGCACATTAATTTTGAAGCATGGAAAAGCAAGGTGCTTAGAATCCTGACATTCTGGTTAAATTCTTCAGCACTCTCAAGACAGACAATCTTCATTTAATAATTAGTGTGAGCAGGATGTGGTACAATCTTCCACAAATATGTAAACAAAATTTCATTTATTTTCAGCCACAGGAGGTGACAGACTGATTTCCTTTTTGGAGTTATACAAAGGAATGTTTTTATTTTCTCTTTCGTACAGAGCTCCACTTTAGACTTTTGCTGATTCAATATTCCAGAATAAAGTTTTAAATAAAGCACAGGTTATGTCACTTTCTACTCCTTCTGAATTACTCATAATTTAAGGCACTCTTCTTACATCTAAATTGTTAGTTCCTAAAGTACTTAAAAGTTAGTTTTTAAACACCATTTAATATTGGAGATTTACAAAGCAAAGAATAGTGGTTCATGGATATTCCATATACATTTAAATTGGGCCTTTTTCATCAGTTTCACTCCAGAAAGTATGAGATAGCCACAAAGGACCTGTCAAAACAATAACAAGGTTCAGATTTACCAGCTATGCTAATTATTTCTAATTGTAAGGTAAATTTGTTTTACAGGGATTTGCCCATTCATGTAGGTTCAGTTAGTTAGAACTGATAGAGATGTAATATTTTTATGATCCTTATCAGTTCTAAAGACTGGTTAAACATCCTGTTAGAAAAGCAGATCAATTTGTCTGACTTTGCAGTCATAAATTGTTCTACAATAATTACAATAATTCAAAATGTATTTCACAAAACCTGCTAGTGCAACTGAAGTTATTCCCTGAAGTGTTAAAGCTTTAACACTTGGAGGACTCATGAAACTGCTTCAAAGGTTTTAACCAACTGTCTACTTGTTTGTGTGTTTATGCACAGTCACTTCACTATGCAGGCAATTTCAGCAGAAGGGTTGTCTGGGTGTGCAAATACAGACAAGGGTCAGTATTTGAAACAGCTGCACAAACCTTCCAAAGGATGTAGCTGTTTAACACTTCAAGAAGAGGGGTAGGAGGAGGCTTTTTCACTTATGTTTTGCCAGCTCTATAAAATAATTGCAAATATGATACATTTTTCTACTGTACATTTAATTTTAATATGCTGAGCTCTAACTTAATAACTGTTCTTATTTACAGAATGGCAGATTTATCCTCTAGAGGGAAAATTCTTAATCAAGACACTGAATGCTGCCTAATGTCAAAGTTTACACATTTAACTTTTAAATTTGCATCTTAGTATGTTGTTTATGTACTAGTCTTTTCCTAAAATTTGTACGTTTTTGTATGTCCCACTTGAAGATTTTTTTTAGTAATTTGTTAACTTTAGGTGTATTATGTTTTGAAATCTTCTTTGTAACCTTGAAGATACTTTGGAATGTAAAATACAATTAAGGATTACTTAATTAAAAGATGAAAAATTGTTCATGGCACATCATAGCCCATATAAATATTCCAGACATTGAATTATTTACTCCAATTGTTGTATTATTGATCAGAAAGTCAGGAATGTTGCATAAAAATTAACAGGAATATGTTATGACGTTAGTAGTACAATAAAACTATACAGCTCAGGCAGAATTATTGGGAATTTCAGCCATCAATGATAATTTAGGACTGGAAAACAAAAGTACATATACTTAATTGAATATATCAATTTCTATTAAAAACTACCGTAAAACCTCTATTTGAACGCCATGGCGCTCTATTTTTCAACCCTTCCGCCGAGGTGGCGCTCAAA
>JAOYMU010000192.1:93660662-93672578 GCA_025802295.1 Psammodynastes pulverulentus | reverse complement strand
CTCCTGCTTAGGCAGGGGGTTGGACTAGATGACCTACAAGGTCCCTTCCAACTCTGATTATCTGTTATCTGTTATCTTAATAGAAATAGTTTTGTTCAAGCTTTTAGTTGTCCTGAAATAAGAGCCTGCTAATAGTTTTGTAACAAGAGTTGCAAGCAAGAGCAATATATCCAGATTTCTTTCATGAGGTTCCTGAAACTTTTGTCTATAATTATTGAGAATAAATTGTTTCATTTTGAGGTAAAAATCACCCCCAAATGGTAAGATAACTGTAAGGAACAGTCAGAAACTGTTCTGCATGTGCAATTTGAGCATTCTTGAGAGTAGGAATCTGATCTGAGCAAGGATTAAAGGTGCCCTTAGAAATTGGTTAAACGAACAGGCAGGTTTAATAACTATATCAGAAAGGGGATTTATTTACACAGAATATATTACCGGTATATGAATATATAAAGCTTAGCATCTATTCAACTATATTTACCATAAGAGTCAAAAAAGCATGTTATTAATCTCGTATGTGTCTGGAAATGAAGGCAAAAGGAATTGACCTCATGTTAAGGATCCCTTGGACAAAAGCACGCACAGTGATGGACAAAGTGTCTACACATAGGAAATCCTTAATTCTTTAGCTACACTCAGTTTTTCCTTGTGGTCAATAGATGATAATGTGCTAAAGAATCAGTGCCATTGGATTTAAACCTCCAACAAAAAGGAAGTGTAACACAATTTTTAAATAAAGTAACTGCTAACTATTCTGTAAATTCAGAGAAAAAAAGACATTTAGTCACGTGTAGGTACATGAAATGGCAACATCCAATACTGAAACAGATTTTTGTCTCCTAAAAATGTTGCTTATCACTGCTTTTAAGGGATCAGATAATAGATGATGTAGCTGCCTGACACTCTTGTGAATTGCTATCAGTAAGAAGAGACAGCACAGATAAATGAACAAGCAGGCTGATATAAGGCACCTTAATATATCATTACGGGGTAGTAGTATGGTGAGCACAGAAAACATATCCTTTCTTCTTTCACATTCTCTGATAATTTCTCTGTATAATGGATGAATTGCCTTCTTTGAACCCATAATTCTTAACACTTAGAAATACCTGCCTATAACTTATTCTCTCCCCTATTACCTGCTCACTTGAGACAGGATGGATTTTTTTAACCTTTCCAGGGCCATTTTCAGAACTGGTAGAAGGGGCCAATTTTTCCCCTTACTTTGGCCAATTCTAGCACCTTGCAGTACTTTACCATAGTTTAGGTAACTAAGATGCACAGAGTTGAAGTACTGTACAATTACTATTTCTTCTTCTCTGATTAATTTGTCTAGAAATATTATAAAAGGTATCCAAAGAAAGTCTATGCACAAAGCTCGCATTAGGCTTTTTTAGAACTACAGCAGTTTTGGCAGGAAACATTGGTCTAGACAGGTGTCAGCAACCTGCAGCCCTCGAGCCACATGTGGCTCGCCCCTCTCCTGCGGCTCCCTATCGCCTGAGAAGGTAAGGGCAATGGCGGGGGATAGAGAAGCAACCGGGTCCCTATCTTCCCCTCTCTCTCCCCATCTCTGTCTCTGTCTCTGTCTTGTCTCTTTCTCTCTCTCTCTCTCTCTCTCTCTCTCAAAGCCATGGTTGGGCCAAGCCAGCAAGCTCTCCTTGGCGCTCGTCTTTCATTTCTTCTTTTTGGAATCCAGACTGGCTAAAGAACTATAGCCGCGGCAGAGGCTTCCCCTTTGGGCGACCATTCTCCTCCTCCTCCTTCCTCCCTCATGACCGGCGGCTGTAGCGGGGCTGGGAGGGTGTGCATGCACAGGGAGATGCTCCTCAAGCGAGCGCCAAAGCACAGCAAAGGTGGGTGCAGAGTAGCCAGCAGCTCACTTGAGGAGCGTCTCCCTGAGCATGCACACCCTCCCAGCCCTGCCACAGCCGCCAGTCATGAGAGGAGGAGGAAGAGGAGGATTGCCCAAAGGGGAAGTCTCCACCACGGCTATCGTTCTTCAGCCAGTCTGGATTCCAAAAAGAAGAAATGAAAAAAGAGCGCCAAGGAGAGCTTGTTGGCTTGGCCCAGCCACGGCTTTGAGAGAGAGAGAGAGAGAGACAGAAAGAGGGGAAGAGAGGGGAAGATAAGGAGTGGGGCAGAGAGAGAGACACACAGAGACAGATACGGGGAGGCAGAGAGAGCCATAGAGACACACACACACACAAATGGAAGAGCAAGAGAGACAGAGAGAGGGAGATACCTATTTCCCATAGAAAACACGGGGAGCCACAAATCCTGGGTAGGCGTGGCTGGGGAGGGGCATGTGACTGGGTGAGAATGAGTGATATTGAGTTGGCCATGCTCACCCAGGTTTTGCACTCCCGTTGAGATTTTTTTTCTGTGGGAAACGGGTCCAAATGGCTCTTTGAGTATTTAAGGTTGCCCACCCCTGGTCTAGGGCTCATAGGTATGGTTCCCAGTTAGTCCTGAATAAGTCTGCAATACAAAAAGGAGTGTCCACAAACAGGGATCAGTTGATGCAGATAGCCATTGCTTAATGGTCCAAATTGGGAGAAGCAACTCTACCATTATGGAAAGCAAGTCATTAAGTGGGAAATCATATGACTGCAACTGTGCTTTTTGTCTGGACAGAGACAAGACTAGCCAGTTTCACATCTCTGGTTTTATTTTCAACCTTTGGAATGCTTGAGTGCCTGGTTGCACACATTGAAAACAACGAAATTGCACCACTGCCCAAGGTTGGGAGCCACAAGCAAGTTATCTCTTGAAATCCCTTTGTCTGTATCACTCTGCTCTGTGAGGGAGGCCAGGAAGACAAAAAAATCGAGTAATTTCTATAGGCAATCCATTGCCTGACCATCTACAACCACTGGCATTATTGCATTGGACAATACTTACTCTCTCGAAATCTCTTCTTTTCCAGTCTCTCCATTCGGGCAATGAAAGGGTCAAGTAAAGCAGAGATTAGCTACAGAATTTGCCCCCCTCAACAGAAAGACTGGAGAGAAATGGATTGCAAGAGAGAAAGGAAGAAACAAGTACAAGACCAACCACATGGCATACCCTACCATCATCAAAAACATTTCGGAAGCTGTAGAATGCAGCTTCAAGATCTGCAAGTGGACATCGCACACCGCCCAGAGGCTACTATACGAAGACAAATCATGCATTGCAAAGATCACATGAAGGTGGAAGATACTTCCAATGTAATGTACCAAATCCCCTGCATAGATTATCCCTGTGACTATGTAGGACAGCAAAACTAACCACCAGATTGCAAGAACACAAGCGATCAGTCAGATGAAGAGACCTGAACTCATTGGTAGCCTCACACTGCAATGAACAAGGACACACATTCAATTTCGCAGCTACTAAGATTGTTGGACAAGCAGGCATATAAACAGCCAGGGAACTGATTGAAGCCTGGGAAATAGGTTTCTCATCAATCAACAGGAGTGCTGATTTACCACCAGCCTTTTAAGTATTTAGAAGGTGAGGGTTGGGCAGCACAAGTAAATGACAGCTAATGATGTAAAAGCGAGACATCAACACACCCCAATCAAATCTAAAAAGCCACTTATAACAGGCACTATAAATACCATATACAGAACAGCATACACTCTGTTAGAGAGAAGTTCCCTGAAGATGGGCTCCAACACATGTCCAAAGCTCAGAAGACAAAACCTCTTGTCACAGTGATGGACCTAGATTAGAACCTGCAACATTATCTTGGGACACACCTTTATTCGTAAAAATCTACTGTGTTCTACTAATAGCAATAGCAACAGCAATAACCCACAATTCAAATCAATTGCCGGTTCAACAAGTAATCATACTTTACTTGATCAGGAGGGTTAACAATTTTGGAAGATATGTTCCAACTGAAGATAGAAGACAAGTTATAACTTGAACTAGAAAATAAAATTAGATTCCAAATCGTATATATGGATGTGGTAGTCATTAATTGCCTCCAGATTGTGCTAACAATATCCATATATGATTAACTGTTAATGGCTAACATTAAAAGCCATAACTTAAAATCTCTCATACAACAAGTTGTGTCTACAATAAAAAGTCTCCCCAGTGTCAACAGTGGGACAACTCCAGAAAGTATTCTAGAAGAGCATCATACTGCTACTAAGAAGGGATGAGTTTCTTTTAGCAAACGGCCACTTAGCCATGCAAAAATTACAAGGGCAAGCCTTCCCTTCAAATATGCCACATTTCCCTTAATGTTCTTGAGAATGTGGATTTATCTGGGAAGGTTCCATAATACACCTTTTTGTATTTTCAAGGACATTGGTATTTTTTGCTTGTTGGAAGCTAGAAAGATAAAGTGGAATGGAAAAAGCATGCAAGATAAAAGCAAATGACTCTGCAAGGCTGCTAGGCAACAATCAAGTATCCATAGTGGCCATTCTTATTCAAGGCCAAGCTTTAGCCAGAAAGGCTCTGCTGATAACATCAAAGCTGAGGCAATTCCTCCCCATCATTCAGAAAATATATCCTTAGTTAGTTAGACAATTAAAAATCCCTCATGGCAGCCATAGTTATAAGAGGAACAAGTAGGACTTTTTCGCTATAAAGCACAAAGAGCTATTAGAGATGTTGATAAGAATACTAGTTTTAAACTTGTAAAAGACCATTATGCCTAACCTGCATGCCCATTTGAATGATGTATAAATCAAATCAATGCATTCATTATGTGCAAATGCCCACACTATAATTACAAAGCAGACTGAACTTAAAGTGCCCTATTCATATAGAATTCCCCCAAATTCATGCACAACACTTTGGGGATAACAATAGCTCTTCCTTGGTGACTTTAAGGTGATCTTGGTATTTCTTACTCCAATTTATCAGAGAACAATGTTATTTGTACCTCAGCTGCTGATGTCTACATCCAGTTGAGCTTGTTGTATCATCACAAATGCACCAAATGGACCGATTCTGTTAGCGACTAAAACTGACAGACAACTTACCTAAGATATGCTTAGACATGTAACTGCTCACTCATACATCTACTGAGTTGTCTGCTGTCCATAACAACTTCTAATTGTAACCCCAACCCTAACCCTAATTGTTCCCTACTATGGCTTGACATGACTATTATCTACAGAGGAAGTGACTAAGGGGTAAAAAACCATCTGTAATGCTGCTGCCAGGGAATATTGCATGATAATATCTAAGTTTCCCAGATTCATGAACAATTTTATACAATTGGAAATCCTATTATTTCAAGAGGCTTGGAAATATGTGACCACTGCATAAATGGCTACAATTCCATATAACCTCCTACTGTTTAGGGGACGGGCTGAGTAATGAGTACCTAATTGAAAGGTCTTGTATTCACATACAGGTATAAGGAAAGGTATGATTTTACATAAAGACAGACGAAAAACGGTATTCCTGCTAAACACAATATTCCCCCTGGGTCAGTAGCTTAGGATGAAAATGGAATACTGGTATCCTGAGTGAAAGTGGAAGATTATCTCTAGATTGCTGTTTTGCAAAGAAAGGGATGCTAACCATACTGCAGATTGAGACTGCAAGGTTTTTATTCCAATCCTAGCAATCAATAAATAGAAGCAGAATCCTGGAAAAGAGCTGAGCTTTAGATGTTAAATGATAAGGTCCTATAGATATCCAATATATGGAGAGAAGGTTCTAATGGCATAGCTGGGTAAAACTATTAAATATTAATTAATATGAGAATCACACATTATCTTCACCATGAAGTGATATCTTGCTACAGTATATCTTTTTCATCATTCAAGAAAATAAATGATCACATCAAAGTGCTTAAAATATGCACTAGACCTGTTGACCAAAGCAGACCAGTTGACCAAAGCAGACCAGTTGACCAAAGCAGACCAGTAAGGCCATCTTAACATAAATGTAATCCTGATTAAAAGGATTATTGTGGAGTAAGAATGAAGTATATTTGACTTTATGGGAAACAAATATCAGATAATCCCTTAAAGAAATGTTTCATGACTAAATGACAAGGGAAAAAAGTAAACTATCATTGCAATGTTGAAATGGCAGTTAAGTCAACCTGTACTCAGAAACATCCAAAGAGAACAAATACTGAAATATCTATTATAAGAAACAAGGTTCTGTGTTCAAAAATGTACTTGTCCCATTTTGCAACAAAGAAAGAGTAATGGAAACCATTAGACCAGCCAATAATTCTGAAAACTGGTGAGACGAAGGGATTGGAAGCCAGTATGGTCTACCTTTAAGAAGCCTGGATACTGTGAAAAGCAGCTACAATGATGGCTACTTACAGAGGAGTGAAGAACACATTTGTCTAAGCAACCAGGGAGTAACCAAATACCAAATATTGATTCTTCCTGACAAAGTTAAGAACTTGATAAAAAGTAGATGCCCAGGGAGTGCACAAACAGGAGTTCTATATGATGCAGTAAAAAGGCAGCTCATGAGATGACAGACCTGCACAAAAACAAGTGGCAGTTGCTACTGTCCACCAATGCAAAAACTATCAATTGCTGGACAATTCCATATTATAAGCAGAACATATTATCACAGTATGGTATTTTCCTCTGTCTGCACAATGTAAAGGATTCAGGTTAAACATATAATCACCTTGATGTTTTGTTCATTCAATTGCTGTAAGTACATACACTTTAGAAACAAAAATACTTATAGCTTCTCATTTATTTGGAAGAAAATGAGCAATCAGATAATCTGTTTTCTCCCAAAGGAAAAGCTGCCAAACTATTCTAATGATTTTAAATCTTCAAAGAGAAGGCAGTTGTAAATTAGGCTTGTTTCTTCATGGCAGTTTTCTTCCTTCCCAATGACTAGTGCTATTTATAGTATAGGGTTTATTTCATGAACCCAAGGTTGGACTAGAAGACCTTCAAGGTCCCTTCCAACTCTGTTATTCTGTTATTCTCTAGGAAATGTCTCCCACAAAAGAATTTGCACAAAGATGCAGAAAGAGAATGTAGATGAGCATATACAAATCAAACAAACAAATGAAGAAGCAAACAAGCAAACTACCTACTGAAGACTTAGTCCAATGTACTTTTTTTTCATAAGGCTTCTTTACATAGGATCTAAAAACTTACAAGCTTACAATTGATACCCTACCACTTAAACTAGGGAGGACAATAATGGTGTTTCATAACCTCAAAGGATGAATCTAATTTTTTGAACCATTATTAGTAGTTAGTAGTTAGAGGTTATTCTTCAAAATCTGTAGGAGTAATTCAGAACTAAGCAGATAGCAAGGAAGAAAGAAATGAAGTACTAGAATAGATATCTGTCTTTTTCACTATCAGGGCACATGCTAATATAACCATGGGAAGCAGTTGTTAAAATGAATTGGAGACTCTGAAGGCCTTGATATTACTTCAAAAATCTTTTAATGCCTTTATATTCAAGAGGGAGTAGGATTGTGATAAAAATCAGTGTTCAGTTGATGGAATAGTTTAAGATAAATTGAGACCTGCGGAATTTCGTTGTACAGAGGCTATTATTAGACCCATAGCAGCCTTTGAATCTCAAAATGCAAATGTTTCTTCTAACCAAGATCATTATTTTATGTAGATAAGAGTAAAAAGTAACTTGAGATTTATTACATTATTACTTATATGTACCTTATATTATCTATTACTTATATACAGTATACATGAGCCTGCATCATTTTCGCCTCCATTCTCAAATGTATAAATATTTGTCTCCACAATATCATGAAGTCCTCCTATTAATATTCAAATAATTTAAAAGATTAGGGTTAAAACTATGAAAAATATAGTTATGTTTGCACATTTACATTATTAGAAACATGATAAAATTAATACTTACTAAAACTTCTCAGCAAAATTTTCACTAATAGGCAATCATGATGTAGCAGTGTTTGCAAAAGCAAGTTCCAGTTGCAATATGGCTGGGATAATAATAGCTTCAGATGACCCTGAGTTGCCATTTCTCCAGCTGATGGAGTCCTTTCAAAATGAAAGATACATACGGAATAATATATTTAATTTATCTGTGAAACCAACAGCTTTAAAGTTTAGGTTAATGCCAATTCCTTTAAACTCTAATTCCCACAGTTTGCTGAATGCTTCAATGTCTGCTTACTATATGTGTACTTGATGCTATTCGGGAAAGGAATTATATTTATCTTAATTACCTAAAAGCCAGTAAACATATGCTAAATGAATAATAAATCTATAAGTTACAAGGCAACCTCACTTACTTTCTTTATTGGAACTATTAATTCTCTTGTTTCACGAGCCAGACATTGTTTTCATTCTTATATAAATATGAAATTTCAGTGTTATATTTGTTTAGAATTATTGCCATAAATATTTGAAATGAAGTCTAAAGTCATAATTAAAAAATTATAACACACACACACAGACACACACTCTCTCTATATATATATAGTCATACAAAGAGGTACTGATTTAAAATATCTATTTTAACTAAAGATCAGTATTAGAACATGTTATTAGAGGCATGTATTTAATAGACATCTGCCTCTAAAGTAAGAATGTTTCATGAAGCATATTTTAGAAATATTTTATCTTCAACTACAGTGTATCCTGCAATATTGGATAAAGGCACGTATAAGTTCTCTATAATAAAACAAACAAATAAAGAGTTGTAATTTATTTAAACAAAGTTTATGTAAGAGAAATTCTTAATAGATTGTGTTCCTATGTAAGTTCTTCTGACACATAATAGAAAGAAAGAAAAATATACAATGGTTGGTTACAATTTTAAATGAAGCTTTGTTGGCCTTGTTTCAGGATTTTAATTTTTTGTTTAGAAATAAATTGTGCTATATAATACAAAACTTAATTGTAGCCTTTTAACATGTCTTAGTTAAACATATAATAATACTAGAACATCATTCTATACTGCACACTTGCAAAACATATTCAATACAAAGACTATTTATTAGACAGCTTATTCTTCAGCTTCATATCGCAATGCATACACTTTTTTCATATACATTATTTGGATATTAAGAAAATGAACAAAACTTAACATTATAACAATGCCTAAACACATATTCATAATTCAATATATCAAAATATAATTTAGCAGCAAATTGACCATACATTTATTAATTAGAAAAGAACAGGATCTTTGTAACATGGAGTTCATACAAACTGTTACTACATCTAACCAGATGGGGTGTTATTTTACAATATTTACCAATTGCTCTTAGACTCTTAAAGCACAGTGAAAATTGAAATGTTCACTTAGTCATTGTGTTAATACTAATAAAACTACTGAAAACTTTTTCATCGGTCATATGGAGAAACATCTGTTACTTCATCTTCCAAGCTCATATAGCCATGAATGTAAGACTAGTCACACACATACAGCAGAAGATCAACTACATATAAAATATGACATTAATAAACAATTCTGTAGTGAGGAAAGTCATGGTTTGCATCCATCTGAATAAAACATTGTTGCAATTCAAGAGTAGCTTTCATAGTGCCACATACAGATTTCTGGCAGCATCAACATCTTCTATATACTCTTTACAAAATGATGATGATGATTTAGTTAAGCAGAATTACCTAATCCCAAATTGAGGATTTATTGAACTACATGATTACTGAGATTTTCTTTTAGAGCAATGCAATTGTATAAAGCAGAAGAGAAAAAACTAAAAATCATAACTAGAAAACATGAATAATAAAGTTTAAAATATGTTTTCTTTCATAATACAAATGAAAAAAAATCTAGTATTTAATTAGAAAAAGATTACTAGGAAGGGACACAAAATATTGTGAGAAGCCCAAACAGGTTTTGAAATCGATGTGAGAGGACTTTGATCCAAAGTTAGAAAAGAAATGGCAGTACAGCTGGTAGCATATGTCTCATATGTAAATTGTTATTGCACTTACTGAAACAGCAAGAAAATTATGCATTTGCTTTTAAACATGCCATTTTTCTAAAAATACCAAATAGGAACAAAGCAATAAATGTAAGCTTTAGTAGCTTCACCAATTCCCAAGACTGCTACTTTTTCAAAGTTAAATCAAGTACAAATATATATATATAAATAACTGCTGTATAAAATTTGTAAAACAAGAACAATTTTTAAAGAAACTAGACAATATATTTTATATTTTAAGAAAATGTTTCAAAGTGGTATAATTTCAATTTATCAGTAAAAGCAACAATAAGGAACACAGACATGGATTCGAGTTTTGTCTATATTACAAAGATACTTACTTTAACAATGAAGAGGAAAACTCTGATATGCCATATAACCAGTGCAATGGTTGGTAAGCAGCTTGCTCCAAAATATCTGAAGACAAGTCATCAAAAATGCTTTGAACTGTTCTGAAAAAAAATAAGCAAGTCAAAATCAGAATTTATCATATTCCTTTGACAGGCAATCAAGAGAAAATAGATAACTGATTTCAATTCCAACAACTACATGTTTAATGGAAATATTTTGGCTTACTGCCATGGTATTGTATTTCAATTCAATCCACTGTCCCACTCAGCATGCTGTAGAACATCAGAATATCAACCAAGGTAAAGACGGGTTTTTATGGACCCTGGGGCTCTATAGCAGCAAGAAATAATACTTGTTGCATAAAAGGAGAACTCTGAGTAGAACTCTTATAGCCAGACTAAAGTGACAGAAAAAAGGCAGACCTGGCTCTGCTTTTTTGCTTCATTCTTTTCTCCCTCAGTTACATTCCAGCTAGACTGATCAGGGAGTTCAGCAGCCAATCCAAATGATGATGGGCATCCCAAAAAATATACTTCTGTGTGATCAGAATTTAGATAGTTACCAGTAGCCGGGACAGTGCTCAATGAGTAAATCAAAGGAGAGACTCTTTTAGGGGATTCACCTTCTATACCCAGCTCTAGTGCTTCACTGGCTCATTTGGTTTCATTTTTCTGCTCTGCTGATTGATAATGCATTACTTTAGTTAGTGGATGTTCTTTATATATAATATATGCTATAGCAGCTGCCTTGAGTCTCAAAGCTGGGGGAAGCATCTGTGGAAGTTATCTGATATCAAGGAAAATTCCATATTAGGATGGTGTTATTCTTCTCTAGTATGTGACAAGGTGAGAAGCGATCTTGTAAATTTCAACACTGGTGTGAAATTATGAGTTGCCTAAATAATGATCTAATAAATGCCTCATAAAATTTAAATTGTTGAAAATCTCCTTAAATTACATATGATATTAAGATTCATGAATTTAGACTATTTTTTAAACTTCCAAAAAAACTTTTAACTACTAAGTCTGCATATATTTTTTTTCAAAAGGAAAAATACTGTATTTAGCAAATGGGCTAAATAAAAAGTTTCTTTTTACTCAACCTGACTCCTGGTGACTTCATAGACATCTCATTTGTTTTCTTTGAAATAATATAGAAATATGGCAAAGTGAGTATTTTTGGCAGTTATCTATCCTGTTTTCCACAGTGTTCTGGAGCACAATTTTCTTCTGAAGGAAATTATTTTGTGAACGAGAGACTGCAAGGTGAGCAGAATGGTGCAAAAATGGACACAGCTTAGAAATCCTAAATTCCTTCATTGTATTTGATGTGGATAATACTAAAACAAGTGTTACATCTGGAGTACAGGTAACGCTTGACTTACAACAATCTATTTAGTGACCACTTGAAGTTACAATAGTACTGAAAAAATGACTTATGACCGTTTTTCACACTTATGATCGTTGCAGCATCCCCATGGTCATGTGACCAAAATCCAGCCAATTAGCAACTGACTCATGTTTATGATGGTTGCAGTCTCCTGGGGTCATATGATAATCTTTTAGTTTAGTTTAGTTTAGTTTATTGGACTTGTATCCCGCCCCTCTCCACAAAGGGACTCGGGGCGGCTAACAACCACGAATATCAATACAATAAATACAATAAAA
>JAOYMU010000192.1:93629626-93642470 GCA_025802295.1 Psammodynastes pulverulentus | reverse complement strand
GGCAGAAGAAATGGAAAAACAGTTTGCAAAGGGGGGGCAGAGAGAGAAAGGAGGAAGAAAAGTTTCTTTTATTAATTTTTTATCACAACTAATTTAAGAGGAGGAAAATTTAACTTTTACCTCAAGTCAGCAAAAAATCAGACCAGTAGCATAATTTCCATATAGATCTCCTTATCATCTATTTCTCTTTTAATCAGTATTTAATTAACTCATTTAAAACAAACCATTGTATTACTATATTTTAATAAACATACATAGAAATGTTATGTTATAATCAAAATAGCTACTATTATATCACTAATTTATATTCCCATTTGTCCTCTACCAAAATTTTACTACTTTATTTCCTTTTCCTATGGACTGGTTATTTTTAAAACCTGTTTTCACCTCATGTTGAATAATCAGTGAGTTGTATATCAGGTAATTGTTCATTTATCTGTCTATTAACGATTTTAATTACAATAGTAAAATCTAATAAAAAGTGAAAGAAAGAATAGAAAGAAAGAGTACAGGGTCCAAAGATAAAAGTGATCATAAAAAGAAAAAATATATAATAAAGAAAAAGAAAAATATGTAAAGAAGTGACTTCCAACTTTCACCACAAGTGTAAAGAATTTTTGCAACTCTTCACCCTCTCTTATTTACACAACCAATGATTGTTTCATCCCATATCCCACTTCTAATCTACAGACAAATCCATAAAGCATTATATTTTAAATTCTCACATCAAGAGAAAATCCATTAAGGATTACTAGAAATAACAACATATATTGTTTTAATCTTGATCAAATAAACCAACTTTATATTCCTTCATTTTATTTCTTACAATCTTAATCTGTATGTAATCCATTTAAGTAATGTCACTGAATTTAATTTCTTTTCATTTCTTCTTCGTTCCTTCTTACAAAACTCTTCAAATCTTTAATAAGCCTCTTTTGTAAATCCAATATCAAAAAACTATCCAGTTCACTTTCTTGATTTATTATTTGTATTTCCCTTTTGATTTTTGAAGTCTCATAGGGTTACTTTTGTAAGTCCAATGAGACGTCTTTTTCCATGTCATTCTTATGGTCTGTCATTTGTAGATCTGCTTTTAATGCTATCTTTGTATTGTCAGATAAAACTTGTTTCTCATCTGCTATAAAATTTTTTGGACTGTCCATAGAAGTAAACATTGCTATTCACCTTGTTGATATTGATTTCTGAATTCTTAAAAGTATTTATTTTTTCAGTGTTATGTTTTGTGTCATTCCATAGGTTCCAGTTAATTAAATAGCAAAAACCTAGATAAGATTTGATCTGAAAAAATTATAAATGGATTAAGGATCCAGATACATTTGGAATAAGATTTTAGAATTAACTATAAAGGATCATTTACAATTAATTCCAAAATCTTATTCTAAATTTAATTGGATCCTTAATTCATTTATACTTTTCTAGAATCAAAGCCTTATTTAGCTTTTTGCTATTTATGTCATTTAAAAAAATTAAATGATTAAAATTTTATTTTATTAAGGACTGAAGGCAAACTAACCCAGTTGTCAATCCAATGGACTCTAATAGCTTAAAAGTAGTTGACAAACAATTTGTAAACATGATTAGAAAGAGATGTTTGCAAAGTTAATATCCTTTAAAAGGCATAAACCATAGTTGGTCCTGGTCTTGGGGCTGAAAACCTGCCAGGGACAACTGTTTTGCAATTGTTTGGAACACATTTGAGTGGTCACATGGCTTTCCTTATCCAGCAAAACTCTGAAGATCCTGTCTACTCACTGGCTCTTCACTGCAGTTGTTGGCTCCACTTTTTGCAGAGCTGTCTTCAGTTTGCCATTTTTTTTCCTCTGGAAGTCCGTATCAGGTAATTTTTTCACAATAAGTCACATGACATTTTATTTATTTATACAATTTATATGTCTATCTCATATCTTTTTGGGCAGCATAATTCTAGCAATTAGAAAAGGAAATGAACCATCAAGAACAAAATATTTCAAAGGACTGTATCAAAAATAAGTTGATATTATAACGTTGATGAAAATGTTATTGTTTTGTTTCCCTTATTATATCTATTGAAATTCTACAAATCAATTATTTGAAGAAAACAGTATATGGAAAATATACATTACCTTGAATACTTTTGTTCTCAGACATACATACTAACAGTAATCCTGAAGTTAGTTCTTCAATATTTTCTTCCATCAACAAAAATGATTTTATAAGCTGGGAAAGGCACTTAAGTTGATGTAATGTTAAACATTGGTTCATTTCTTTTCTGGAATGTTCCTCGGCAGCTATAAATAAGAATGAAAATCAGATTCACGTGTCACATTTGCTTCCTAAATGGACTTTAGGTAAGATCTTTTTCATTGTTTTCCTTCTTTAAAAGGCTATTTTGGCTGTGGAAATGCAGTCATTTTGGTTATGTGATAACCTATATCATTAAATAATATATGTTGCGATTAACTTTTCTGATTATTTCTAAAAATAACAGATAGAATATGTGCATGTTTTATGTACAGATGAATAAAACAGAATGCAGTTCTGATATTTGTGAAAAAAAATTCAGTTTCTTATGCTGAGCTATTTCTCAGATTCATGACAAAAAAGTCTAAGAAAGATATAGCTCATTCACAATATTTTAAGAGATTATCTACAAATATAATAGTATGTTAAAAATATATGGTTAATTTTATTATTTTAAAAATATAAGATGCTTTCTAATTTAGTAAAAAAGACAAAATCAACAGAAGATTAAGAGAATGCTTTTAGATAGTGTTTTGGTTTGGTAAAAATGCCTGTTGTTGCATTTCCCACAAATAATAATTTGCAACCAGCAGAGTCTATTTAAAACAGGTGAAGGACTGAACCAATAGTATCTTGTGTTGAGAACCCCTGTTGTATCATCTGACATCCTTTCAGTATTACTGATAGTAATGGCAATCATAAGCCATTACTAAGCATTCTTGAATAGCTGTTATGGAAATACAGTGGCTTGCCTCCTTATCAGATAGATAATTTGGAGGACATTCAAATTCTGATTTTCTCTCATATTGGATGCCAGGTTTTAGTCGCAGTTGAATACAGTATGTTAGGTAGCATTTTTAAATTGCTGTGTATCCTGGATTCAGTAAGAACAGAGAAAATAATGTCAAAAACAATTTTAAATGCCAAAAATATTAACAGCATTTAGCAACATAATATAAAGCAGTAAAAATGAAGACTTCAAACTGAAATCTTTATTCTTATAATGTAGGGGTGTCGAACTGGTGGCCCGCAGGCTGGATGGGTCATGTGTAGGCCATGCCCACCCCAGCTCCACAAATAGGAAAAACGTTGCAAAACATCACATAACGACTTGATGCAGCAAGTTTGACACCTGTGTTCTAATGCCTTGCAAAACAAAAATCAAAATTATGAAGGAAGATACACTTCTTAATGTGTTAATGTTAATTTATTGTCTGGAATCTCTGTATATTTAGTTTTTGGTCTTATCCTTATCCAAATTATTATTTCCTACCTCTTTGAAATTGATATTATATATAGGCTTATTCTTCTTCTTTTACATTTATATGGATCTATTCTTGATTCTGCCTTGATGTGACTTGACTCTTCCAGCCCTATTTAAGTCTTTTTTACTTGGGTCTGACTAATTGCAATTGTATGTCTTAGTTACTTATACGCTGTCAATGACATTATCTCAGTATTGAACGTCTATGTACAGTAAATGACTTTCTTTATATATACTCTGAGACTAGAGAGATAAAGCTTTTATTATATGTCTCAAACCAAAGATTTCATCATTCCATCCTCACCTCCCAGAATGGAGATATATCAGTACATATTCCTATAGTTGTTACACATTCATTAAACACTGGGAGGCAGTGTGCTACTTGTTTTACTTTATTGGGACTTATCAGTCACACACAACCATAGTAAGTAATTAAAAATTATGTGGTTCAACCCATCTACTTGGAATTGAACCATGGACAATATATCCCACTCCCTTGTCAACCTAAAAGGTCACTATAGCTTATAAAGGTAAGGGCACTGTATATAGTACAAGAGCCTATCAGTTTGATACTTGGCAGTATAATTTGTAACTGTAATATTTTTATTATACTTAATTGACTATTAGTACACATTCTGACTTCAATTATATTTATTTATTTTTATTTATTTATTTATTGATATTACCTTAATATTACCATTAATAAGCATTAATTAATGAAGAGGGTGAGGAAGAATTCACTAAAGGTAGATAATTTGAGGAATTTTTTTGTGTGTGTTCTAAAACTGTTTATCCCCATGAATAAATATTGGGGAAAAATGGAACTCCTAACAGCAGAAATAACAATTAATTGTTGCCTAGTCTGTGGAATGCGTTAGAAAAAAAGGAGATTGGGAAATAGAATTTGGCCTGGGAACATTACAGCAGGGGAAATTTAGTGAAAAGCTGTAACTTGGCCATTGTAATGAAAGGAGGGTATACCGGAGCCATTGACATGATTGATTATAAATGCCCTCTTTCCTTTGGCAGAGCACCTGGATACTTTAGTTTACAGGGCAGCTAAGTGAATGAAACAGATAAATAGAGGGTTGAGTGCAAATGGAGGAACTTTTTGTAAGAAACTGGCTTGAACATAAAAATGGGAGTCTTCCATCCTTTTCTTATTCCTGTCTCCATTGTGCTTGCCAATAATACGCCAGCAACAATTTTCTGTACTGTATAGTAATTTCTCCATAAGATGCTAGAGAAGGAAAGCTAGAAAAGATGTAGACTTTTTATTATCAATTTGCCAAATTCTTTGAAGATTAATTTGATCAGATTTGCCTTGATTTGGACTCTACTGCTGGGAAAGGACAGAGTGGAGTAAACTTGATGTCTTGTCTGACTCAGATGGATTCTTTTCAGTATATACATCTCACAAAATGGACAGCATGTGTTATGATTAAGGCCACTATTTGCCTTGTACATTTTTAAAAATATAATTCAATTTCTAAAATATCCATTTCGTTTATTGTTGTGTCTTGCATTTACTGTTTTTTTATCTACTCATATCAAATAGCTTCCTTTATAATTAATCCCCATTTTTCTGAAATACTATATTAATTTTATATATACTAATCATATTCAGCTATCATTCATTTTAAGGTAAAAATACTGTTAATGAAAGAGTAGGTAAAGAATTAAACTTATTTTGTTATATATACAAACAACTTAAACTAGATTTAACAACCTATGTATTGCTGCCTAATAATTTATGCAATTTAATAGTTTGGAATAGTTGCTACTGTTTCAAGCTAAACTGCTAGGGACAATGGTAACAGTCTTCCATATATAACTTGATGTAGTGGTTTAAAAATTGACATCAATTTTAATCATTAGAATTTAAAAGCTAGCAATTTTATAAGATGCTGGATTTTAAAAGACAACTGGGTTTTGAATCATAGAATGACTGGACTGTACAGTCCATCCATAAAACTACAAAGTGTTTTCAAGTGAATGTCTCTGACTTTGTTAATCTAATGCAAACATTATTTACAGATTGCATCTTTATAAAATATGAAAAAGAAAGAAGACCCCCTAATAGGTATTGATCTTGGTATTTGTGGGCAGTGATTTAAGTGATGTTTACCAAACAGAACAGATGTAGATGCTGACGAATAGGTAAACAATTGTTGCATGGCTTACTGCCAGATTCCAAACCAATATATTAAACTCCAAGTGAAGCACATTTCCCCTATGGATTGCACTTATTGCCACTTCATTTCCTACTCGCACTGTCTCTCTATTGCTGTGCCTGGCAGTAAGCTATTTTCAGTTCTTTCATGACCCCTGAGGCCTAGTGCTACCTCACACAGCCATTAGCGAAGGGAATTGCATGTGTGTGACACGGTCTGAAACCAATTATTTGATATTTTCTTCAGAATGATGCCCAGGTCTGTTGGGAATGAGCAATCATGAAATAATTTACCTTCTGATTTAATTTTTTCCTTCACAAATTAGTTGTCGTCTGAGCTTGCTATACACAGCTGCCCAGGACATATCTCTGTCTTATCAAGATTATACTTGAAATGATGTAAGAGAGAGGGGGAGGAATAAAGCAGACGAGGAGTTTCTGCTTTAAACAGGCATTGACAAGTTTATCAGATATACTAATCATAAGTGTTCTCTGTTGATTGAAAGATCATAAAATCATAAAAAATGTTAAGGTGCTAAAAGAAACAATCTTGATATAAATCAGTACCATAGTATTTAAGCTTTAAAATACTGCTGCTTTTCAGTTCTTTTTTGAACTACTGAAACCTATTAATATTAAAAATGTGTTTTAGAGGACAAAAAATAGAGACTAACATGAGCAGACAATCCATTCTGAGCTATTTAGATTTAGTTCTTCTCAAAATGAAAAACTGTATTATCCTCCTACCAAGTAAGTAGGTATTTAAGTCTATAATAGTTCTATATTGCATGAAAAATATTGTCAAACTCTGAAAAAAAATTCAGAGTATTCTGTAGCACATCATTATATGGAAAATCCCCACAATGCGATTATATAATCACATTGAAAAGGATTTTTAGGAAAGCATTCACAAACCATGTTCCATAAAGTCAATTCAACAGAATGAAAGTATGGGCTGGGATCCAAAAAGCAGTACAATTAGTTCCACATACACTAGAGAGCTTTGAGCATGTGTTTCTTGAATAGCAGCTGCCATGCCACATGGTAAATCAGTTTTGAAGCACATGGACTTCAAAAAGCAGGTTCTTATGTAATGTGGGCTTTATATTCAAAGAAAATCCAATCTCACTGGACACGCCTTTCGTTATGGGGAGAAACGTAAACTATCCAGTCATTTAGAATACTTCAATATAATAAAGAAACCATATTATAGTTTAAAACAAAACATTTGGGATAAAGCATCTGTGATATTATGGGGCAATGTCTGAATAACAGGAATCCATAAAACTCAATTTTCTTTAATGCAAAGATTGATTTGAATGTTGATGCTGGTGTCGTTAATATCTATTCGATATACTACTATCAGGTTTTTAGCACAAAACAATCAAATTATAGGAAATACAATCATACATTTTATGTTTGTCTTGTCTGACTCTTCTATGACAAAGAGAAATACATTGTGAAAATTACTTCCAGAGCCATTTTAGAAATTAACAGAGATGTGTAAAACTCACAATGTATTATAAAATCATGCCATTCCTTAATAGTAGATTAACAAAATGTTTTACTAAATAATTTTATTAGGACATTTTTAAATACTTCAGTTAAATCATTGAATGGAACATATTAGTGAATATGAAAGGAAAGTATTTCATTTTTTTCCACCAATGTCCTCCATTATTTCCAACAATATATCTGACTATAAAAATTAATTAACTATACATCCTAAAGCTATACCACATCCTAGCTTCATTTGTGACAGAACTTCAATACCAAAATTTATATTTAATATTTACCATTTATAGGTCAAGATATATGAATCACAATCTAAATTCTTTACGGATAAAATCTACACACATAAAAGAAAAATGGTATTCTAAATTACAGAAATAGATATATATTGGCCATTGTATTTTGTTTTTAAATCTTGTTCTCAAACATGTTTGCAGTAAACTATACTGTACTAAAATGTTTATATTATTCATGTCTATTCAAATGTATACATTGGGATACGTTTTCAGAAATACATGTTTATTGTGAGTAGGCTCAAAAAAACATTAAGAAAACTGAGAAAAATGTAACTATAAAATGGATCTGTTAGAAAGTATACATAAAAATACATTTGAATATATTCAAACTGTTTTTTTTTTATTTGCAAACTTTTGCTAAAATTGGGTGGCAGCACTTAAGGTACAAAGTATAAGAAACACAAACCAAAATATAATAATTTGTTTAAACGCAGGTATGTTTGTCAGGAACATGTTTAAAATAACCATAGTTATTTTCAATTATGAGATTGAACAATATTATTAAAACATTCTAAACCCTAATTATTATACTATCATTTTTATAAAGGTTCAGGTACATATTAACATACTTAGCAGAATATACAGTGGAGGGGGAATTGGGATTTGGGTAGAAGAAATAGATTGGATCTTTTGTTAGGGGGGAAAAAGTAATAAATTATTCTTCAGGAAAAGACAAACAGAAAATTCACATCTGGGTCAATATGGCAATAGTTAACTGAAGCTGAGAATTGATTCCTCAAATCCATTGTTTTAAAATTTAACTATAAGTAATATTCAAATTTTAAAGATCTCTCACATCTTTCTCTCACAGATACCAATTTAATTTGCACTATTTTTAATGAGGTTATTTTTCAAAAAAGGGGGGGAAAAGCTAAAGCTAACCAAACTTTATATTACTGGAAGCATGCACAATGCCACACAGCTTAATAGTATCTCAGCAAGGAGCACTTAATTAAGTTCTGCTCAGGAGACAGTTGATATGTGTTGAAAAGAGTCTAATAAAGAGACATGTAACATTTTCCCCCCTCAAACAATAGTTAAGTGCCTTAGGAACCTCTTCAAGAGACCTTTTAGAAGTCCTTCTTTTAAGTCTCATAGGCATGTATGGTTTCCTTTACACACTACAGTATGTTTTTAAGAAAATGTAACTTAATAATTCTCTCTCAACTTCTTTGTCGCACTCTTTTTTATTAAAGAAGGTACTCTAATACATAAATCTCACATTGAGTCCAGACCACTCAAGAGAAATCAGACCAAAAGTTAAATCATTTTTATCTTTTATGCTTGGGAGGAAAATGCAATAATTAGGGGGCATGGTGAGTTACCCTTTTTTTTCTAACCATAGGAAGAACACCCAGGTGTACAAAAGAGGCTTTAAGATGAAAACAGTATTTCTAACTGGCAATATTTAGATAAAATGACCAAATTCTATTTTGTTTGGAAAATTTTCCTAGCAAATTAAATTTGACATTTAACAAAATATTATTGCACAATATATGTGGAAAAAATAAAATTATAATTGTTTTAAACATAAGATATATTATATAAACTATGTATAACTTTTTTTAATGAACTAACCCTGTCCAAGAATATTGATGTCCTAAATACATAAGATTCCCTTTTCATATAATGGCATTAATAAGCGATTTGAACAGTAAGATAGTCATAGTATCAGATTCAAAATTCTTTTAGCAAAAATAGTTTGAAAACATCTTATCTTCTTAGCTGAAAAGAAGCATTTCAGCATCATATGAACATAATGAAACATTTTCTTCAGCTCGATCAATTCTATTTATAAAAGTCTCTAAAATCTCCACTTCTCATTTTCAAAGAATATGTCAGTTTCTAACATGAGGGAGGAATACCCCTTCTTCCCTTTCTAATAAAGTAACAGATACTTTCCATTGACATAATGAAAGATTGGGCACTACCTTTAATTTTTCCCCAAAGTTTAATCATGTCATCAAATATTTGTAATCTTTTTAGTTTTTTAAGATCTTGAAGTTTTTGTTTCATTCTTTATTGCACCCATTTTATACTTCTTCCTATGCAAATACATCTGCACCTCAGCAATTTCAGAGGAAAAAGCTTTCCAGAATCAAGACCCACTTATAAGTAACCACCAGGTGGCATTGCGCAACTCTTGGCACATTCCCCTAATGATCTCAGTAATTAACCAGACTGCAATGGAGAAAAAAGTCAGTTACATAGCCTGTTCAAGTGTTTAGTTCTTATAAGCGGAACTGAATCTGGCTAGACAGCCAATTGGTCACTGTAGTTGTTTCAAAGGAAGTGTGGCTTCAGGATAGTTAAGTGTCCTGTTGGCAATCTAGATACCACATTCTGCCTCATTTGCACCTTCTGTACCAAGTGGAAAAGTAGTTCTCATTGAAGACATTATACTAGCTACTGTAACCTAACTGTGCATGGATAACTGTAGCTGTCGTGTCCAGGAAAGGGCATGTGATAATATGCACTCCTGGACATTGTAATCACTTATAATTGCCAGGGGAAGTTACAGTTCAGGAAGCTCTCTCAAAATATGTAAATATTCTTGCTGGAAGAATGCAATAGCATTTAGAATATGCAACCCACTCACTCCCATCTCCCATAACCCAGATAACCACCTGCCCTGCTCTTTGCCTTGTCGGGATTCATTTTCAGTTTACTGATCTTTATTCATTCCATCACTGCATTTAGACATTGGGTCAGGACCAGAGGTGGTATTCTACCGGTTCAGCCCGGTTCAGCATTACAAAAAAATGCTACCAGTTTGGCTGAACTAGTATTTCCGATGATCAGCTGTACCGCGCAATTTACATTAGCTAGAAAGCAGGAAATCATTGGATTTCTTGCTTTCCAGCTAATCTGAATTGTGCGGCACAGCTGATCCCCCCTCGCTGGTATACTGCTTCTTTTTTCAGCACCCAGGAGGCTTCCCTAAGGCCCAGTAGGCAAAAAACAGGGCGCGGAGGAGGGATGCTGTGAAAGGGGGGAAAAAACATAGCCATGCCCACAGAACCAGTAGTAAAAAGATTTGCATTCCACCACTGGTCAGGACATATACAGCCTCTCTTGATTCAGGTATTTTGGAAGAATTATCAGCAATCTACAGTCAATGGTATTGAAGGACACTGAAAAAAATCAAATAGCACATCATGTTTAAGGTCCATCTTATCTTTATAAGCCATTCATTATTTTCCTGAATTGCATGTTTTCAGATACTAGTAGTAAAACACACAACAAAAAGCAAAAACAAAACAACAATTAAACAACAATGAAAATTCCAACCAAATATTGGTCATGGCAAACTTCCCCTTAAAATGCAAGAAGGGGACTTGGCAAACCCAGTGCAATGATGGTGATTCATCAACTACAGGTTGTCCTCGACCTATGACCACAATTGAGCCCAGAATTTATGTTGCTAAGTGAGAAATTTGTTTTGCCCCATTTTACGACCTTTCTTGTCCCAGTTGTTAAGCAAATCACTGTTGTTGTTAAATTAGTAACATGGTTAAGTGAAACTGGCTTCCCCATTGACTTTGTTGGTCAGAAGGTCGCATGACCCTGGAACACTGCAACCATCATAAATGTTAGTCAGTTGTCAAGCATCCAAATGTAAATCACTTGACTAAGGGAGTGCTGCAATGGACACAAATCATTTTTTTCAGTGCTATTGTAACTTTGAAGGATCACTAAATGAACTGTTGTAAGCCAAGGACTACCTGTATATTTAGTTCACATCCTATAAAATGCAAGAGCCAAAGCCAAAATATTCAATACATTTTCCATGAGTACTGTTTCCAAGTCACAGCATTTTGGCAAAAAAATTCTTTAGCAATAAATTAGTTCTCTTTCAATACTTTTACGTTAACAGTTAAAAGTAGTAGAACCAGTTTAAGTTATGTTGAGATGAGGAACAAAGTTTATCCTGAATAATAATAATTGCTCTCAGTGAGGCACTACCTTTACATGGCTGTCAGGTTTATGTGCTCTGAGAAAAATGAGAGCTATGCCAGGGGTTCCACCATACTAGACAGATCTCATCAGAGGAGTCAGACAAAGACTCCCATAAAAAGTATGGTGAGATGTAAACTACAGAAACACATTCCAGCTTGGTCGTCATCCATAGAAGGCCAAGGACTGTGTTAGATATTGGAATTCCTGGCCATCAAATCAAGAATGGTCTACAGGACTCAGGATTGTTGGTTGAGCAATCAGGGCTAGAAGCTGGTTTACCCATTGCAAATAAACAGATATAAAAGAAAGAATGAATGATCTGTTGTTACAGATCAAGCCCAACAAAAAACAGCAGAACTGGGAGAATTGCAAAGGCCTTTTCAGGGAAAAGAAAAGAAAGCCAGAAGTAATTCAGACTGCAGAGGCAAACCAGGGGGAGTTTGAAATAAAGGATGCCAGGATAGTTTTCATTGCAAAATCAGGTCCTCTGCCTCAAAAAGAACAAGACTCTCTAACTAAAAAAGTAGAAGAATTGAAACAAAGAATCATCTAGAACATCTAGAACAGCACAAAAACATAGTATAAGATTACCTCCACTGAAGCTTGTTCCAAAAAAACACCTAGCACAGGATTAAAAGATACCAATACGGAAGGCATGGTTGTTGGTCAATGGTCATAGTTTGGGAGAAGTTAATATTAAGGAGGAATCTTTCAGGGAGGCTCATTATCACCTCTACTGTTTGTCATGGCACTGACTCCTCTTTCAACAATACTGAATAACTCAGGTCACAGCTATCATCTGCCAGGCTATCCCACCTCTGTTATATGGATAATTTGAAACTGTATGGAAATATGCCATCTGAAATAGAATTGCTGCTCAACACTGCCTGAATATCCAGTCAAGATATTTCAATAGAAACGTGTCACATTCATGATCAAATAGAAAAAAAAAGGGACAACTAAAAGGATCAAGATGTCTTAGGGAAATACCATCAAGACTCTGTATGAAAATGATCACTACAAATATCTGAGCATTCTTCAAGCTGACCACAACAAGCATACTGTAGTCAAGAAAAAGGTTAGAAGTTAATACATCAAGAGAGTGAAGAAAACCTTAAAGTCCAAACTCGGTGGAAGAATTACTACCAAGGCAATCAATACCTGGACAATTCCAGTTATTAGATACACAGTTGGAACAGTGACTGGACTCAAGCAGAACTGAAAGCCCTGGATAGGAAGACCAGAAAAATAATGACATTAAATCATGCCCTTCATCCTTGCAGTGATGTTGACATTTAGCAAGGAAAATAGTGGGCATGGAATGTTGCAATATACTTGTGATATGCTTGTTGTCTGGCAGTTGTTGCAATATGTTTGTAACTGTTATACGCTTGCTGT
>JAOYMU010000192.1:93511367-93521639 GCA_025802295.1 Psammodynastes pulverulentus | reverse complement strand
TTGCTTATTTTAACTTTTATTTCTGGTCTGTCTTTTACGGTTTTGTTTTTGATAGGTTGAGCTATAGTTTCTTTTTGCGTGAAGACCGATGCAAAGAATGAGTTGAGCAGTTCTGCTTTCTCTCTTTTGGCTGCTATTTCCTTGCCGTCTTCTCTCTTTAGTGGACCGACTGTCTCCTTGATTTTTTTCTTGTTATTTATATGTTGGAAGAAACTTTTTTTTTTTTTTAAAAAGGATATGCAAAATTTCAGAGTACCAACCAAACCATCTCTTTGAACTGAATCATCATATTGAATCAAATCAAATCAAGACATTTGATGGATTTTGTACATGCACACACACTTGTATTGAGCTGTCTTGGAACTGATTCCAACCAGTTTTTATACTGAATGAAGCTGATTTACTAAATCAGAATTTTGAATTGAATCTTCAAATCAAATCATGGCTGATTTTCATATTGCACATATGCATTATGAAAAAGTTCTGATTAAAGAGATTAGGCCATTGTACTCAATTTTGGAAAGCTAAAAGCATATGCAGATTCTTTTAAAGTACCAAAACTCAGATATTGCAGAGACAAAATAGTAAGACCTGTTTTTACAGTCACATTACTTTTTCTCAAATCAAGGGGAAAAAAACAGTTCACACTTAATAACTGACTGATATTTATGACAGTTGCAGGGTCTTGGTCATATGATCAGCTTCTGCAACCTTCTGAGAAGCAAAGTCAACGCGGAAACCTGATTCACTTAACAATCGTATTACTAACTTAAAAACTGCAGTGATTCATTAAACAACTGTAGCAAGAAAGGTTGTAAAATAGGGCAAATTTCAATTAACAAATTTCTTGCTTAGCAACAGACATTTTGGGCTCAATTGTAGTCATAAATCAAGGACTACCTTTATTGGCAAAAGTGCTTATGGATTCTAGATCCAAACAATATTTATGACTATGAGCAGATTGTTCCCATTTCCCCAAAATTTGCTTTAGTCATGGTTCTAAATATACCTTCAAAAAGATTATTTATCATAATTAAAATACAATGACTTGGTAGCTAAACTGTGCAAATCATCAGCCATTATAAAAAAGGTTTGTTATGCCCAGACAGAAGACTCCTTTACCTCAGACTGCATTTGTGTTCAACAGTGTTCATGCATTCAACAAGCTCTCTTTTGGGGTATACCATGGAAATAGCTTCTCCTCTTTGACAAATCAAACTATGAACTGTTTTGTAAGCACCATTTGTTCTAACTTGCTAGTGACCACAGAAACTTAGGGTGGAGAGAAAGACAGTTATCACTATAGAGGCTCCCATTTTTTAACTTTATTGAATTCACTCCAAATAGATTTTATCATAATACTTTTTAGTTTCTTTTGTATTAGAATTCCCTCACTACTTTATTTTTAATTGCAAGTTGTTTTTTTTTAAGAATTCATGCAAACACACTGGGGATCTATTTGTGTTCTTTGCCTTCAAGATAAAGATACCCCTTTTTATTGAGACAATGAAAAGTTGAAAACTCTCATGCTGATAGCCTGAAATATTTTTGCTACTACAGTGAGTCAAAGGGTGGCTCCCTCCCACCTGCATTTGACTTTGCATGTTCTAGTATACGCACGAATGCGCAGATAATATGATTAGAAAACAGCTTGTTCATAGAAAGCTGTAGTGTTCCCTTTTCAAGTCTCCCATGGTGCAGCACGCTGACAAAGGAATAATAAAGATGCACATTAATAGGCCTTTGTAGGTTTTTTTTAATCCCACTTAGTGAATCTCAATGAATTTTGCACTCACAGCTGTCTCATGTTAACCAAAGGTTTGGGGGGGAGGTAGACAAATGAATAAAAGGAAACTATTATAATCATTGAAGTCCATATTTCTTAGAGCAAGGAATAACTTCAAAATAATATTTTTATGTGCTTTGTTATCAATAAAATAGAATGAAGCTCCAAATTTTGATTCAAGCCGGCCATGATTGCAGATCAGAATAATAACTCCTTCCATAATATATACTTATTATCAGAATTATACAGCTAAGAAGAAGTTGCATTAAGGGGAAAGAAAATCTATATGGTTAAAAAAAACATTATTGGTAGGATGACTCGAAGTACCAAGTCATGTAAACCAGAGAGAGGTCTATTTTAGTAGCTTATAGGCAATTCACTAACCATTAAAGCAAGGAATCCCTTTCTAGGACAATGAAAAAATCCCTCTTTAATATTTTGTTCTACACTGTTCATTAACTGCATTTTCCAAGGAACCCTGAAACAGCAAGTTATTCATACATGTTGCTCATCTTTAGAGTACTACTTAATAAGTGGCATAAAAGCAGTATATAAGTGTTGCTTACGACTGCTCCATGCCAACCTCATAAGAACCACTGCATTTCTCTCACATAGCTAAATGGAAATCATGTAGGTGGCCCTGTTTAAAGATGAAAAGAAAAGCAAGATTAAGAGATTGAGACTTCATTTACCTCATTAGTGACTTGAAAATAAAGCAAGTGCTGAATAGTGTTTTGTATAAAGGAAATAGAATATAGTCAGTCAGAATCTCACGGATATATTGAGGTTCAGATGTACTGAAAAGCAATACTTTAAAATATTTTTTTTTGCACATCACACCAAAATAATTTTTGGATTTGAATTAATAATTTGAATTTTGTCACTGTTTTTCCCCCCCATCAGATCATCCAGGGAAAGAGAGAGAATCTCGAAGTATGATATTTAGGCCACTTGCCATAAGATCATTGTTAAAGTTTGAAAATTATACAAATGTAGTGCTAGTTAGAGTTGGTTTATAAGGCTTGAATAAATAAGTAAATAAATAAACAAATAGCTAAAGCCTTGTCTTGAGATGTCACTGGTTTTGTGAGACAATAGTGCTACCTAGGGGTTCAAAAGCAGAACAACATTCATTTATCATTCAATTTGCTGAAAGGAGAAATTAGAAGTTTTATAAATTAGCAAAAACATAAACATACTGTGACATCAAATATATGAAGAATGTCTTCTGCTTTTATCTAAAATTTAAAATTGTCCATTCTTGCCTCTGCTTGGCTACGTTTCTGCTAGTGCAATGCTAGTGAAACTCATTTTAAAGAATGACATTTATTGAACTTTTTTAGAATTGAGCTAAAACTAAAAAAAAACAATGAAATGTGAAATAATAAGTTCAACAATGAGGGAAAATGCTGAGACTTTACAAATATTGCTCACTGAAAATAACTGAATGTTCTAATCTGTAGGTTTCTGTAAATACTTTTCTAGATAACTTTGCCACTGAAGCACATGTGATAAGAGCTATTTCTAATATTACAGTGAAAGGACTAACACTGATAGAGGAGGCATTCCTTGTACTTCTGCTTTCAGAGAAAGCATCTCTAAATCATGCTAGCTTACTTCTAAATGTTATTTCCTAGAGTGGTTGAAACATTTCTACAGTAGCAGCTTTGCATACTTCACACTGACTGTTCAATAATGCACTTTAAATAATTATGTTTTTCTGCACGACAAGATAAATATTTAATATAAGTCAATAATAAAAATGATTAATATGTATGCTAATTAACATACGCATTCATTATAATTATTAAAAAACCTTTACTGAGGACTAATATGTAGTTCTAAATCAAGCATGATATTTGATTCTATACATGTTTTATTATATTACAAGCATGCAGATTAATACAGGCATCATTGCATAAGTCAAATAACTATTATCCACCTGTTTTGCAAATCGTTCAAAAACAATAGCATAACTTGGTATATTGTAGGTATAATATTTCAGTCTATATATTTTATATTTAATAGGTCAATTCAATTCATTAACTTTCATAATCTATAAAGAAACAAATCTAAGCATTTTGCAACTTCCCCCTATATTTTATTAAATTACAGGTAAGTAAGAATAACCCTCAGGCATACAAATTTAAACTGTTGAATCTAATTGCATCAAATTAGGATAATGAAATTCAAAAAGTATTTTTTAATATTAACTACACTTTATTTTTAAACTGCTTTATATTTTCTATGCAGAAAATTACTTTAAAAAGCTGACATTAAAATAATTCAGTGTCCTTTAAAAATTATTAAAATGTTGGTATATGTTCAAAGTATATGTTTTTAAAACAAAGTAAATTTAGAAAAAAGACTTATATTGTTAAAAACAATTTAAGAATAAATATAACAATAGTTTCATTTGTAAAAAAAATGAAATAACTAAGTACAAAATAGTCCTGTTTTAGAATTGAAATGATTAAACTTGGCTCCAACACACAATGTCATATTTAATCGTGACCATAAAATTAAATTCTAGGAATAACATTTCTGTTTATAGATTAAAATTGCATTTCACATATAAATACATATTCTTGTTCAAATTTTAGATAATTCTTTAGTATTATATAATCTGCTGTTACCCATGTTATATTTCTACACTTCAAACAGGTATATTTTTATTGAACACGTAATAAGAGAAAAGCCTGTTCTTATTTGCCTCCCCTTTACAGGTTTTTTTAACAATAAGCATAATTATCTTCAAACAAACAAAAAATAAAAACTCATAATGTATTTCATGGAAGAAAAGAAGAAATGTACATCAAGAATAATATTTTAGGACAGGACTTTTCTGAAATGTTGCCGATTTTTTTTTTGTATTATATGGCACTTAAAATCTATAAAAGAATATACAATGTCAATTATAATACATAAGATAGTACATTAAACTCTAAGATTCGTGTCTTGTCATTAATTTATAAAGCTTTGTAGACTTGATATTTCATTTCTATCATTTGTGGGGCAGTCAAGGTTACTGTTAGAAAGAAGTTTAAAAAGGCTATATCAAAGACAAGCATTAAGTAAAAGAAAAATCTTGATATAATAAATCATTCTCATCAAATTCTTGGCTATGGCTATAGTGCTTTAAACTTTAGACAGTACTAAAATTTTATCTTAATCCATTTTGGACAGAATGATTAAAAGGATCAGCAGTGAAATCAAACTTTTTAACTTCTACAGCACAAATTGTATGTATTAAAGTAGATTATAAATCTCATGTAAAAATTGATCTGTTCTGTCATCCAGCAACAGAGTTTACATTTTACCATTGATAAAACAGGAACAGAAGATATGAGAGACACGCATGATTTTTATTGTCTCTCATTCTACTGAAATCTAACTTATACTGACTCTGGTTTTGCATTTTAATGGCCAATTCTATGTTTATTCAGAAATCATACTTACAATAGATTTTATGTCCATTAATTTGCGTATTACACAATTTGTGTATTACACGAACGATTACAGCTTTATAATATGGTTTGAAACTTATTATGCAAAAGCAATTATTTAGTAAGATTTACAGTATGTCAGTGTAAAACTGCATAGGATCAGCTTCAACTAAATAAAATGAGCTTATTCCAGTTAAATGTATGCATAATACCACAGTTTTAGATTAAAAAAATAATAAGACAAGAAATAGAAGACATGTAGGTTGTTTTTTGAAATGTATTTATCTTCAGCATCTCTAAATCAGTTACATTAAATTTCTTGAAATATTTAATTTAAACAATTTATTACCAGAATGTATGAATTAGAAAACCCCCAAATACTCAGGTCAGTTATCTCACCCTTGATGGATATATCACATATAATTTCACTGGTTCAATCTCTCTATGATGAGTGTAATTTGCAATCTTGATGGGACACAACATGGGAAGATTAATGCTACTTTCATGATTTAGAGATATTTTTCTCAATGCATACATTAATACTAGTAAATTTTGTTTCATACAGAATTCATTAAAGAATTTTTAAAGAATACCAGATAGCCAATTCATTTCCTTTCATTTTTTGCTTCCAAAGTTATTCATAAATTAAAAGGTGGTATATAATTTATATAAATCTTTTCTTCCATAAGTTCTCATTGTTATGGTAAATTTAAACAAAAGTTAAAAAGCACAAAAATCAATAAACTTTAAAATGAGATAAATAAATGAAACAATCTAGTGAAACATTATCTAAATGAAACCATCTATACCACAAAATTCTTTATGAGGATGCAACACTTTGGCAATTAAATTGGCAATCATGCATCTTATATGTAGGCCATGTAAACTGGCACTTTTGAAATACAACAATAAGACAGGAATCCCATACAAATTTCTATGGGAAAACGCCTACCAAATTTAAATGGAGTTGTATAGTATAGTATTAAAAGGCGCTGTATAGTATACCAACTTAATACATTTCTTTATTTCAATTTAAAACCTAATTCAACTGCATACTTTTGTTAGTATAACTTAAAGTTCATTTTACAATTAGATAAATTTTAATAATGGTAACACATTCATTTTTTCCATAATGTGTTTCAAATTTCTGGCCAAAAGCTCAAATGCCAAATAAAAATAGAAGATAGTTTGCTTTGCAAATTATCAATAATGAAGGAAAATGAAGAAGAAACATGTACTTATATATATCTTAGCTATATTTGAAATAAAAGATAATGAAATTAGCAAATGAATGTATAAGGCATTATCACAATGAAAATTCACGCAATTTGGCAGTTACCTCTTTGCTTTAGACTTACTATAATAACACTAACTAAACCTCTAACAAAGACCATCAACCTAGTTACTTTCAGGAAATGTGTAAGTTCATTGTGAGTTTAGAATAAAACATCCTTCTTTGATGATATTTTTGGGTAAATTACTGTGCAGGTATTTAATGTTCATGCAGTAACTAAGACATTTCCCCTTCTAACCCTTGATTCTGATATGGTATCCTTCGAAATATAAGGGTTACAAATCCCTTTCATTGCTTTAACAAACTCTTATTTTTCTTGCTCTGCTATACATGCTATCGGGTCTATTTGCACTCATTCAATACTACATGACAGATAAAGTTACAGCAAATTTGTTTTTCTCAAAAATGCAGTGAAGCCTAATATCCCTTAAGTAACAACAGACTTGTCTTTCATTTAAGAGAGAACTGGCATAATTTTCTCCCAGAAACAAACCACCCCCTTACAATGGCTCTGTTCTTAAAATTCTGAATGCGATACAGCTCAATTTGCAGGTGTTCAGGTAGAAAGGTGAAAGGGTATTTGACCCTAATAGAGTAATTGTTTCTTGGGTAGGTAACTCCAGACAGTTCAGTGATACGGTTCTACAGTAGTTTGAGATGGGCTGCCCGAGTTATCAGCTATGACTTGCATTGGTGCACTCAAATGCTCAGTCACTGAAATAGATACATATTATATCTGCTTAAAGAAAGAAGATACACAAATCCACGCTCAGCACAGAAATAGAGAAACAAATACCATTTCACTGAAAAACTGTCCTGTAAGAATAGTTACTAATGTCCTGTAAGAATAGTTACTAATGTCCTGTAAGAATAGTTACTAATTTTAACTGCAAAAGTTTACAAAACTAATAATTCCTGAAATATTACTATCCTCACAGACTGCCTTCCAGCTTTAAAAAATACTAAGTTTGGGATATTGTGAACTGCACTCAAAATAATTAACCAATAAAAGCTCAAGCAGAGTTATTTATAGAGCCTAAGCAATTTTAACATGTAAACTAGATCTATTAGTATGTAAATTCTTGACTAGAAACAAGACAATTAAATCTGCTTAGGAGTTGAGTTATATAATATGATTTTTAATTTTGTTTTCATGCATCAAGACTACAATACTTGTATTTATTCCTTTTACTAATAGTATAGCATAAAGACTGCAACTATGGATTGCTGAAATCTTGTGTTATTAAACATACACAGAGTTTCTTCCAATAGAACACTTGTTCATGAAGGATTGAAGCATTCATTAGTTACAACTTCAATTTAATTTAGAATTAGTTACAGTGTAATTCCTGTTTAGCTTTTAATTCAAATTGAAGCCATGTGCATTTGCCTTTCAGAGGTAAGATAAGTATGCCTCCCATCAACTGGTTCTTGCTATCTCATCTCAGCCCAGCCCAGAAAACACTCTAGTCTGCTTGTTCTGCCTTGATCTGCACAGCAAGTAAAACAGCGTAGAGAAGGAAAGTGCTGTAAACAAAGAGCTTAGGAATGAAGGATGGGAGTTGCAAAGCTTTATGGCAGCAAAGACAGGAGGGGGGAGGCAAATGAAATGCTGCTAGCTAAACCACCCTGGTAGGGATGATATGGAGAGAATCACTAGGATTAAACACTACATGAAATGAAAGAGAGGAGTCTCTTCCCCCATCTCACCCATTATAAACAGGAAAGGAAGAAAGAGAGAGACACTGCCCACACACACTGATTTCATTACAGGACAAAACACTCACTAGGTGACAATCTTACAGAAAAGTAAGAGGAGGAATATTGTTTAGTGCTGCATGCAAAGTATTCTAAAACAAAAATGATAAGGATCATGGGTGACCTAAAGGATATGCAGTTTTCAGAGGGATATATTTTTAAATGTTTATTTAATGTGTTTATGCAGACAGATGTAAGATGGTCATAAGAGATTCATCAAATATTATAGTTTTATTTTGAAATTAAAGCACATGTAACAGCATATTGCATGTATTACTTCCACATGAGAGATTATTTATACTATAACATCAACAGTAAGTAGTAAGTATGCATGACCATGAAGTCACCAGGAGTCAAGTTTCACTTGCAGCAGATTTTAGTTTTTAGACAGTGATCAACTAATGTTAGATTAGCCTTTTTTCTTCTTTTTGGCTTTATCATTTTAATGAGGTAGAGAAGAACCTGAATTGGCCCATTAATGAGTCATTTCTAGTTAAGGAAGGTGACCATTATAATATGAATGGAGACATGGTATTCATGTTGCCTATATAGTTCTGAGAGTAATGAAGGCTACTATGTGGTTGACATTAATTGCATTTTCAGTAGGTATATTCTAATTCCGTGTTGGCCTTTAAAAGCAGGTTCATTTTTTTCAGAACAAATTATTGTTAGTACTTTTTTTAAAATGTATTTTTTACTTTTTTATTTGGATGAGCTAGGAATCATAATTGCCAGTTTTTAAACAGAACATTCCTAAGATTGTTTAAAAAACTAAGGATAATAGGATTGTTGTGGACTGCCCAGAAAACTATTACAGAATGGATTTTTTCCCTCTCTCTTTCTTATAAAGTTTTATATAGCTTTTTCATTTCATGTGTAAAAAAGTATTTCTCAAACACAATTTTGTATTTCAAATAAAATATTTTAGAATTTCCTGTTTCTTCCACATAAATCCATTATTTTCTGAGAAGTGATTTCAATTGGATCCCTCTTCCAGAATATTTACCTTAAAATTTTGCAAGAAATAAATTTCTGCCCAGATGGATAAAATATACTAAAATGTTATTTAAGTACAAATTGGAATCCAAATTTCTAATTTTGCTCATGTTGAATTTCTATAATTAAAAATCCACTGCCAATACCATAAGAATTTTTTTCCTTACAAGATTGCTAAATTTATTTTTAAATAAGGAACTTAAGTAAAGTTGTTAATGAAGGCTTGCTGTTACTTGAAATTTCACCTTATAACTGGAAATTCAAAAACAGTCTAAAAACAAATGGAGTAGATAACTGTGAACATTTGAGATGTACGTAAAAAGAAGCCAAAAAGAGCTAAGCATCATTTCAACAAATGGAACTGAATATGAAAAATAGTAGGAATAAAAAAAAAGAACAGGAATAAAGCCATAACCTGGGGGGAAAGGATATCAAGATATTTATTTATGAATTAGATGGCATGAGATTTTTCCATCATTGGATTAACTATTTTCCTTACTGTATGATAACTGATCTAATGCATTTAATGAATCAAGAAGGAAGATTTTCAAAAATCCAAGCATCAACACATCAACAGCTTGTTTCTTCACAGGTATGTGTATTCAATCCCCAACACATTCCCCTATCCCATTCAAAGAGAACAACAATTTGTGGTAGTACAGAAGATTCGGATCATGAAAATATACTATTTTCTGCAATAACAAGTTTTCAAATTCAATTCTTATTGTATACATGAAAAAGATCCCTTTCCCTAATCTATTTGAAGCAGTTTCTCTTAAACATGGAATTCTGTGGTTGTCTGTCTAAATTATTCAATTGAATATTTAAATATTGATATAAATCAGTATGTTATTTTCTTTTCAAGAAATAATTTAAATCCTATTACTCAGTATGGATACGGAATGTACTTCCATATGATTTTATGTGTTTCACCACCTCCTTTAGTTCCAAATTATCTCCCCTATGTGGAATTGATGCAGCCCTGCCAAACC
>JAOYMU010000192.1:93329444-93343208 GCA_025802295.1 Psammodynastes pulverulentus | reverse complement strand
AAGCCGAGGGGGTGCTTTTTCAGCACAAAAAATGTGCTGAAAAAGTCGGCTTATACTCGAGTATATACGGTATTTGTCTAGATATTTGGGCCAAGAGGTTAGGCAAACTCTACTACTATTGTTGTTCTGTTTTTGTTGTGATTGGGTTTATTGTTTAGCTGTGGATGCTATGAGTTTTATGTTACAGTTTATATTTTTATCCTTGTATACTATCCAGAGTCAGATAAATAAATAACATGTCAAAGGTATCTCATCTCATTGCCCTTCAGCATTCTGTTAGTGTCATTCTGGCTATCTTCCAGAGATTCTGTTCAGGAGCCTATTTTAGGATTTGTACATATTCATTTCTCTTAAGATACCTTTGATACAAAGACTTGATAATATTAGCTTTAAAATGGCTTAACAAGCAAACAGCAGTTTAAGAAAGATGCTTGAGCATGAAGGAAAAGTTTTACAGCTCTGACCATCAATTAATAATTAAGTATTCCTAGCAATCTATGGTAGATGACTTTTATGAAAAGGAATATAAAGTATACCTTATAAGACATTGCAATTTGCTAAGGTTCAGAGGCTGAATCATTAGCTAGAGACTGGCTGGCTATTCTAAGAACTCAGCAATTACTTTGGGGGAATAAAAGATGTACATTGCGGATAATACGCATCAAATTCTTTTGAAGGTAAAATTCGCTTGTATTTCCTAAGGGTAGAATGGAAAATTATATTCACTATATTTATGGAATCTAATAAATGCTGATTGCAACTGCAGCTTTCTAACATTTTAAATCCTATGCTAGAAGGAAGCATGTAATCATAATTTTAAAAACAATGTGAATTGAGGATTTTTAATTTACAAACATATAATTCAGTTTGTTTAACATGTCCAGTCCTATGTTGACAAACTATAAGATTACAATTAAAAGGGTTACAAATTTTATTGTGCTTTCTTCTAAAGTGAAAGAAAGGGACAGAAAGGATTAACACTAACCAGAAAACTGTCAATAAATTCTGGGCTACATCTCCAGGCCCCTTCATTAAGGGGCCTGGAGATGTAGCCCAGAATTTATATAAAATTGGAATGATTTTCTTCCTCACTATCATGGTTGCTTTGTGCTTCTATTCTTCCACAAAAACTAAGACCAAAGAGCAATCCAGATCTAATCACAGACTAACAAGCTAATATAGTTCCATAAACTGGGAGAGTACAATTGAGGCCTCTAATATTTTTTAAAGCTGAGACCAGATTCTCTTAATGAAAGCCATTTTTAAGCTGTTCACATACCTGATTGAGGGAAGATATGGCTTCATCAGCATAGTTAGCACCTGGAATTTTAATGAAGGCTCTTGCTCTGAAATGTTGGGCAATATTTTTTTGTTGCTGAATGAAACTTGGGTCACTAAGTTGTCCCAAACTCTTTAAAGCTGTAAACAGGCAAACAATTCAGTTTCTATATCATGACCACGTAGAGGCTTAAAAATTAAATAATCTCATATTTCTAATTGAAAAGATATCAATGATAAGGCTCCATAATTTTGTGAATTAAAAATATTTACCATATTTAAAAAAAATATTCATATATCTGAAATCCTTAATATAACAAAATCCAATAAACCAATTATTTTTAAAATGAAGGAAGTATGAAATAATATTCACACATGCAAATAAATATAGTATCTTAAAAATGTGTAAGTCCCCAGTACTGTAAGAACTATTACAGCTGATGAGGCTTTTTGTTATTAATATTGACATTGTGAAATTATTTCTCAGACAAATCCCAATTTTTTTCAATACTGACTTGAAAACCTCTTTATTAGAATTGCTCCTGACTGCTAAAAATTAGGGTCAAATTTGAAATTCATGTTTTGACTGGGTTTTGAAAGTATTGTTTTATTACTTTCAATGTTTTTTTACTACTTTACTATTATAATCACATTATGTAAACTTTTGTGACAAAGCAGTTTATATTTTTATAAATCACATTTTATATTGGTCCACAATTACCTTGATTACAGGAATGAACAGCTTCTTGGTATTTATGCATTTTCATTTGCACCTTCCCTAAGTTACACCATCCTACTGGACACTGGTTGAACTGCTGCAAACCTGGCAGGAAAGTCTGATTTAAAATATCATAAATAAATAAGAACAGATGGTCCTTGCCATACTCAATTCATACTCGAGAATCTGGGGGGAGTGCGGTGGCTTACGTGGTAAGACGCTGTGCTTGTGCACTGCTGTCGGCAGCTCGATTCCCATGAGGAATAAACCGCACAGGAAGAAGAAAGGAACCTCCCCCAAATACCTACCAGCATTTAGGCATCCCGCGGGTAAAGTTAACACCGCCCCCAAAAAATTCCTTTCAGAGGCAGCCAGCCGCCTCGGTGATCCCTGGCTAACATGTGCCATACGTTAAATAAAATAAACTCGAGAATTACTGTATCCAAAATAATCTTGCATTTGTTGTTAAATATCAAAAAGGCCAATACAATACTGTTGGTCAAATTGGCCATTAAATAATTTTATGATGATTAGGCTGTCATTTTAACAGCAATTTCAATGGATTGTAAAGATGAAAAGAAGGGAAACATGGCAACCATAGGTGCAATACAGAAAGATTAGACCAAATTCAATTACGTCTGCCTAAGAGACATGGGATATTTATAAAAAAAGATGAGACTCCACTTCAGTTCAATCATTGGACTAGATCAGTGTTTCCCAACCTTGGCCCTTTGAGGATTTATGGACTTCAACTCCCAGAATTCCTCAACCAGCCATGCTGGCTGGGGAATTCTGGGAGTTGAAGTCCATGCAGCTTAAAGTTGCCAAGATTGGGAAACACTGGACTAGATTACTGACCCACTTTCCTTCTTTTATCACTTACCTTCTATAAGCATTTTTTCAGCCTCATTGTAATTTCTTTCTTGGAGGGACTGAATCCCTAAAATGATCAGAGCTGGACCACTTCTTGAATCAATATCCAAAAGTTTCTGACAACAACCGAGGGTCTCCTCAGTCAGGTTACCTAATATACACAAAGGAATTTTTGTTTTACTTTTTAAAATCTAGCCACACTAAAATATACCATATAATTTTCCATTTACCTTTTCCTGAGCTTCTTCCTTCAAAAATATTCTAATTTCTAAGGCATACATACAAAACTACTTTCAGGGCCTTTCTCGAACTCTTTAATATACATGTAGATTAAGATTAAGATGTCTTAGTCCAGATCAATCTTTGTAATTAAATTCAACCTTTCAAATCTTTGAAGGAAGTTATGTAAGGATTTTTTTTACTCAATTCCATCTTGCAATCTCTTGATCAGCATAATGTAGCAGAGCTGAAGATTTTCAAGGTATGTGATAACAGAACATCAACCGCAACAATGGCAGGTACAAGAGTAGGAAAATGAACAAATTCATAAAAATTAATATAGAATTAAGAAGCTAGTCAAATTACCTGACTGAATGAAGTGTAAGCAAAGAACTTCCAGAGGATAACTCATATTAGGATAGACAATCATCATTTCTTTACAGGCGTTCTTCATTCTAGAAGACTCATGAGGAAACTTTTAATAGAAATAGAAAAACATTTAGCAAAATAGAAAAGAGGACAACATGCACTTTTAGATTTCAGTAGTAGTCTTACTTTTGATAAAGTTTGAAGGAATTCTCTGTAAAGCTTTTTGTGCTCTTCACCTGGAACTGGTTCTGAAGAATTGATTGCTTCTTCAAACGCATTAAGGAACTGGAAAAACAATGTAAGCATTGTAAGATGAAACAGCAAAGCCAAAAACTAGCAAGCTTTTAACTAATGTTGGCATATCGAAACTCATATTCAGCCCTAATGAGGTTTACTTGGGTTTAATGTATCATGCAAGGCCACCCATTATTATTTTTCATTATGTTCCACTATGGGATATTCAAAATTCCAACTTAGTGTTATGTCTATCATCTGAAAATCATTTAACTCTATTCCAGCAATAGTTAGGAAATAAAAATGAAAGTGAAATAATTATCGGTAGTTGGATTATTTTTTCTGATCTTTCTTTTTAAACATAAAGATACCAATGGATGGCTAAATCTTAAAAGAGAAAAAAATGAAAAAGTTGGCAGTTATTTCCTTGCTAACTATTCCTTTTCTCAAAATAATCCACTCCCACCTCCAATATCCAAAGCTTGAAGAAACAAAGTTTTTTAAAAAAGCAAGCAGGGAAATAGTTAGGACACACTTTTTAAATTTCAAGCTAGCCAGTCAGCTTTCCTTTAGGAATTTCTTTAGGCAAACAGTGCTTTTCTCTATTCATCCTTAACCAGGCTTAGCCAGCATTGCCAATGACAAATAGGAGCTGCAATGCAACAACATTTTGAGGCCCACATATTGCTACCACTGCTTTTATTTATCTATCAGATTTAGAGACCATCCATCTCATTCACAGAACAATTCTTTAAATAAAGCTTTAAAAAAAACTATCAGGAATCAGAAGTGTGTTTTACTTTATTGATATTTTTTTATCTTCATCATTAAAAACAAGTGGGATACAACCATTAACTATTAAATTGACTATTAATATATTAATGATTAACAGCATGTCAAAATGTTAAAAATAGCTCAGTTTAGGTAATCTGACAATGGGCAAAGGAAGCTGACACACCAGCACGTTCTTCATCTACAGATTGGAGGTTTTACTTCCTATTGGCCGAGATATATGTCAATTAGTTTTACACAGTTTAAGCAATCATCAGAATTCACCTCTTTCAAGTAGGCCTCCTGCTAACATCTGGGGAAACAGGGACATGTACATATTTGTATGTATACATTCATTTATCATTAGACCCTGGTTCAAGCAAGAAAACTAACGGATCTCAAACAGATTCCTCTGGTTTGCTTGCAGCAATCTCTAGTCAAAGGATTTACTAGTAAATTAGAATTCAGAACTGTACTTATTTAACATATTACTTAAACTGTCAATTTCCTACTACTATAGTAAAACAAAAATTTTGAATTGTACTTCCAGGCTAGAACTGCATTTTTATAAAAGATTCAAAAACAGTAAATGTTATATCTAAACAACAGCCCAATTGTTTACCAACTGTTCTATTTCATTATCTTTAAGTTGTATGCCCTCTTCTAGTAACTGGACCAATTTCTTCCAAAGCTGATGGAGTTCAACAGTGTCTGCACCTCCTTCTCTTCTTATTTTAATTAGTTTATGCCAGCTTCGCGCCACCTATCAAGAAAATGTCAACAACATCTCAATTCAGGTCAGCTGTAATCAAAGCAAGTAGTTTGAAGTTAAGCAGTATTAGCCTAGTTAGTACTTGAATTAGGGACCATCTGGGAATTCCAGCTGTTGACTAAAACTGAAAACTGAAGAAAAAAAACCTGGAAAAAGGCATTGGCAAATAACATCTGTAAAACTGCCACGAAAATTCCATAGATGTAATCACCTGGAGTTTAGCACAAGATTAAAGATAAATACTCTACAAAATAGCTGCTGAATAAATTTTAATATCAGAATTACTGGATTCTTCTCATGATTTCTCTTTTTAATAGAAAAACTATGCTTTTTTGTTTCTCAAATAAAAATAAAAAAAATAATGCCTTTCTTCCTTGTATGGGAACAGAAGTGATGTTTTGAGCAACTGAGATGAGTAAGTTGTGTGAACTCATCAGGAAGCATCAAAATAGGCTAGCTGAAACTACAAACGTGAATATTTAATGTTGGTAAAAATTATAGCTGAAAATGGATTACCTTTGATTAAACAAATAGAAAAAGATATTAGCAATGGTGAAGCATTACAAGGTAAAAGATTAACAATGAGTACTTGAGAAAAACTACTTTTTAAAACCCACTTCCATTAATATTTGAAAAGCAATACCTCAAACAGCACAGAAGCACTCTAGAAGAAACAACTAGCATATTTCAAGGCAATGGAATAATAGAAAATTGACATTAATGGAAGCAATCAAAAGCAAATATAGTGTGGGTTATTCACAAGCTGGCATACTAATATACCAAGTACTAAAGAAAGATTTATCACAGGCATCCTTGAAATATTTATTTCTAAAAATTCTGATTTACCTAATGGCTTCCTCAATGATATATGAGGACAACTGACCTATAAATCACAAAAGTAAAATTGAGAACAAATCCTGCACTATTTACATAAAATGTTTGACTCAAAATTTCTGAAATGTTTCTAACGCTAATGATGCTGTGAAAAAATTCCATTGCAGACCCACAAGGTCAAAAACCAAACCAAAATAGAGTTAAGAGGGAAATGAATAAAAGCAAGCGAAACCTAAAATCTGGAGGATCAGATAAACAGCCTGTCAGAAAGCAAAGCTCTGCAATTATGAAAAGGGAGTATAATTTAGAACACAAACCATTTGCCGAGGCTAAGCCAAACTACTGGTATATTGGGTCTAATAAGTAATCTAGTCAAGTTAAACAAACACACGTAGAGTTATATGCTAGACTTGACCACACTAGGACCCACAGAAGGACATAGTACATGAGCAAAACACTTCCTGTCACAAATAATGCTTCAGCATCCAAGAGTAAGCTTAGTTCTTGTACCACTTCAAAGTAAATTTTAAGAGGTCTTAGGACCTCAAACATGAATATTTAAAAACGCCTCATAATTTTGAAGAATCCCAAGGGATACAACCAAATATTTACTAATATAAAATCAGTTAACTTTTCCTATACCTACCCAAAAGCATTTTTGTAAAAGGAACCGTTTACAATGACCAAAATAAACATTAGCAAAATAGTAACTAACCTGAAGATATTGTTTATCTTTATAATACAGCTCCACAAGCTTTTTACATACTTCACACCATTTCTGTTGATCAGTGCTTAAAAAAACATAAGATGTATTTATTAATTACTTAACTTCTTCAGGAAAAATGCTTAAAAATAACAATTTTAAGGTAACTACTTCTGCATTTTTCAGTCCTATCCTGCTTCCTATCCTTGATTTATATTTATGTAGGGTATATATTTAGCTTTCTGTCTTACTTTTTCCATCTTCCTTTGGGTGGTGTGGTGGCTCAGCGGTTAAGATGCTGGGCTTTTCAGATGGAAAGTCAGCAGCCCAATAACAATGTGACCGGGTCCTCGCCCCAGCTCCTGCCAACCTACCAGTTTGAAACCATGCAAATGGGAGTAGATAAATACCATATTTTTCAGAGTATAAGAAGCACCTTAGTTTTGGGGAGGAAAACAAGAAAAAAAATCTGCCTCTGCCTCCCAGCAATTTGCCTCCTTGCAGCAAACAGCAAACAGCCTGGTCAGCACAGCCTAATTTAGCACAAGCAGGGATCGCCATTGCTATTGCCGCCTCCATGTGCCCCGTTTTCAGCCTCTACATCCTGTTTTTGGTCTCTGTGTGCCCAATTTTTGGCCCATTCCAAGACACAGGGATAGAAACAGGGTGAAAACGGGACATGCAGAGGCCGAAAATAGGATGCAGAGGCCAAAAATGGGGCACGCAGAAGCAGTAATAGGTGATGGCAATCCTTGAAGCCTGAAACAGCTGATCGTCGGGAGTCAGATCCAACCTAAATCAGGCTGTGCTGAAGCTGACCAGGCTGTTTGCTGTTTGCTGTTTGCTGCAAGGAGGCAAATTGCTGGGAGGCAGAGGTCAAAGCATGGGGGCTAGCGGGTGGGCGGGGCTTTGGCAATGTTTGCTGTATAAAACGCACAGACATTTCCACGCTTTTGGGGAGAAAGTGCATCTTAGACACCAAAAGTACGGTACTTCTATTAGGCAATAGACAAACTTATTTGTTTTGCCATTCTTTAACAAAATAGAACCCAAAAATAGAATCATATAAGAAAAAAAGAGACCAATATAACTCATCCGTACATATGCCTATATATCTATATTTGGGCCAATGAGCCATAATTTCTTAACTCTGACATGCAGATGTATATTCCTTTATATTTGCCAAACCCTAAACTATTTGTTAGCATAATAAATGCTTAAGGACCAGAATCCTTATGCATTTTCTCATCTTTCCAAACAGATTTTAATGCTTCCCTTGTCTTGTTTTAGTTGAAAGAATGGTTTGGGAAGAAAACAAGCAAATAAATAAAAGCTGTTTCATGCAATAGCGCAAGAAACAGTTCTAAACTTGTTGCTGCTGTCTTATAATGACTTGCCACTTTCTGAGGAAAAATCATTCTAAAGCAAGTGGTTAATTAGGTTTGCTGGGAAAACACAATGCAGCCGTAATGTTACCTATTATACTGACTGAGGCAGAACAACTGGTGTTAATAATAGAGTCAAAGCTCTAAATTGTTTTGTGAGGATATTTACAGGGAAGATTGAAGTGGTAGAAGATGTCATCCATTTATGTCTTCCTGAAATTGTTAACAAGACTTGTCTGTCACAATTAATAACCTTTCTTTTAAACTTTAAATGTTAAACTTTCTACGAGCTGAACTGGCTATAGTTCTCTACACGTATAATGAACAAGGAATAAGGTTGGGTCATCTGGAACCTTTCAATCTATGTTCCCATTGCAAGTGAAATCTTCAGATCCTTTATGCAATATTTCCAGGCCTGGTATTAAAACAATACACTAAAAAAATTACAGCATCTTAAACTTTATCCAAGCATTTTACTAAACATGCCAAAGGAAGAAAGGCTAGTGCAAAATCTTACTCCAAATGTCTTTGCATATGCCAGCTCCACTTCAGATCTTTAAAAATTCAGGAAGATACCAAAAGATTCTGGGGCTTCTAATCGTGTTCATTTCCAAATGTACTTGGAATCCCTCTTAGTGCTAAATATGCAAAGATGGAAATGGAGATAGCATACTCAAAATTTTCATTGATTCCTTCTCCAATGCCCAGTTTTGGTCTTCATGAATTCAGCAAGTCAGATAAATGAGGCTCTTAACTAGCACATAATATAAAAAATATCCTTGTCATATTCACCAATTCAATTTTATAAAGGAACATTACACAGCAAATAGGAAAAAATAGAAGCTGTTTTTATGCTGAGGGACTGGAAGAAACTCATCTTACAACATGCAGCTTATGTATAGGACTAGATCAAAATACTTCTCTGTGAGTCTTTCTGTAATTAGTAGCCTTTAACAAATAAATATTCCTTGTTCATTTTATTCTGTTCTGTCAATTTTCACAGTCACCTTTCTATGCTATGGTTATGCTGTGCTCTATTTAAATCACGAGAATAGATAATTTGAGTGACTAGGAATTGGTAGGGTTCTTGGTGCTCCATGAGTTTGGTTGTTAGCTTGCAGACATTTCACTACTCAACTAGGTAACGTCATCAGTGCTGGCCCAGATAATGTTAGTTACTTGGATAATTAAACATCTGCATAGCTTAAAGAGAATCCACAGTTCAACCTGAGCTATATATATTCTCTTCTGTTGAAACTAGGAAATGGGTGAGATGTTACTATGGCTCATTCAGTCAAACGCTTTTTCTTGAATAACTACCTGTATTTCTTCCTAAAACAAATACTGTAAATCTCTACTTTTTTATATCAGGGTATAAGGAAAATGTTCAAGAATTGGAGTTGTCGTTGCCTTTTATTATTTTTACAATTACTACACAGCCCTCATAGATAGTAGGGCGTTTAAAACTAATGTGTTAACTAATGTGTTCATTAGCTATACATAATTTCTTTCCATATGTTTCCTAACTGCAAAATTATTAATAATAAAATAGAAAAAAGTCATATGTTGAGTCACATGGCATTTATCACTTCTTTCAATAAAGTTTCAGCTAGGATCTATCCTAATATATAGATACTCTATTAAGTGAGAATTTCAGACATTTACACAATGGTCAATATTCAGAGACAACATCTGGTTTATACTGAATACTAAAGATACAATGCAAATAGTCCTTGACTTATGATAATTGGGACTTCTGTTGCTAAGTAATGCAGTTGTAAAGTATGCCATCAATTAATGACACCAATCCCTGCAGTCCCTTTGTTAACTGAATCCCATGGAAGATGACCCGACTTCCTGTCAGCTTCTCACAATTGAAGTCTGTGGGAAAGCTATCAGGAAGTTGGAAATCCCAGGCCAACAAGCAGGTAAGTGAGGAGAGGGACATGGTGAGGGGAAGGCTTGGGAGGGTGTTCAGAGGGTTCATGAGAGGTGTGCAGTTTGGGGAGTGTGCCCAAGATGCAGCACAAATCAGGAAGGGTGCATGGGAACGTGGCACAGGTCAGGAAAAGTGCACAGGGATGTGTAGAGGTGTGTATGAGTTGGGAAGGTTGTGCTGGGTCTGGTACAGGTCATGAAGAATGTGTAGGAGTGCACAGTTGCACAAAAAGCACCAAGTCAGGGTAGGTGCACGAAGGTGCACAAAGGTGCACATTTGGCACTGACTTTCTGAAGAAGCTGACAAGGAAGATTCCAAATGGCAATCACAGTTTGCTTGGTAAACTGGTTGCAAGTGTAAATGCCAAGCTCCCAGACTATGATCAAATAATTGCATGGGTCCTGCAACGAAGATCGGTTGTAAGTCTCGTCATTTATCATAACTTCCAAAATTGCTAAACAAATGCTCCTAAGTTTAGGACTTCCTGTAAGCATATAGATTATAATAATTACACACTGATTAAAAATATTTCAAAAAATATATAAATTTTAGGCAATACTAAAGGATATATTCTTCTATTCTGCTATAATCAAACTGAATGAATAAGCACAATAAACATTTGGGTTTGCAATTAAAATGCAGTCATGAAGGTAAAATGCTAACTTCTGAGTGAAATTGCCACCCATAAATTTGGTATTTACACTGTCATATTGAAATCTTCTCAGCAATAAAGTACTATTGCAGAGTTCTCCAACCTTTCCAGCTTTGTGGACCAGAAGCGGGGGGGGCAGAGGGGATGGTTCACATGAGTGGTGGGCAAGCACGCATGGGCACAACACCATTTGCATGAGCGGTGGGCACCCATGCATACTGTTCATGCAAATGGAGTACATGCACTCACCCACTGCTTGTGCAAGTGGGGATACACACATGTTCCCCCACCACTTTTGCAGCCAGGTTCTGAACGGCTCAAGGCCCAATAGTAGGGATCCTTGCACTATTGGATCTATATATGGCTTTTTAGCATATCAAGGATTACACAATCTATTTCTTAATGAAGACTACTTTTTGCATTTTCTTTTAGCTAAAGCTTTTCTGTATCCAGTTTCATTATGATAACAATAGCACTTAGACTTATATATCGCTTCAGTGCTTTACAGCCCTCTCTGCTTAGCATATTGCTGTCAACAATCTGGGTCCTCATTTTATCAACCTTGGAAGGATGGAAAGCTGAGTCAACCTTGAGCCAGTCAGAATCAAACTGCCAAACTGCAGGCAGATGGCAGACAGCAGAAGTAGTCTGCAAGTATTGCATTCTAACCAATGTGACACCACGGCTCTTGTCTTTAAAATGACAGGTATCCATAAGGTTTTATGATTTCATCTGGGTCAATCTGAACATATAGTTAAATAAGCCAGACTTTTAGCCAGTTAGGGATAAGATCAAATTTTAAAAGGAAAACTGCTTAGAAAGAAATAGCTAAGTTTTCAAGACAAAGCTGTATAGTTCAATTTACTGGGAGAATTTCCTAACTATCCTTACAAAATTACTTTGTTAGTTACTGTTCACTAACACAATTTAATAATAGTATACAAATAAACACATGTTCCAAACAAGCAAGTGAAGTGCCCCTAGTACTAACCATGCTCCTTTGGTGGCAAAAAATAAAAAACAAAAACCCTGATACTGGGAAATTCAAGAAATTAGAAACATAAGCAAAGTTGCCTCAGAGCTTTGAGGCACCACTGTAGTTATGCTTTCCAAACTCAATTATTGCTTGATGAGCACACAGTAATGAATTAGGCACTGTATCTGCTATATCTGTAATATGATCAAGTGTCTCGCTCTAGTGCATAATGTTGCTTTTGTGTAACAAAAGGTGGTCATTTTTAATGCATTTGTTTTTATAATGTCAGCACAAGCCACTGTAAAGCTACGCACTTTGAAAAAAGTAGGGTAGCATATTCCATTTTAGATTTATTTTTATTAACCTGGTAAATACACATGCAACTACACAGCTATGCATTTTTAATGCAGGCTTACAAATAAATATTGTATAGATTTTTGCAAATCTGTAGGTGCACAGTGAAAAACAGTCTACATTAACAATGTGGTGGGTGGGGGAGATTACATGAATTTCCTTCCTTTCTTCCTCTTTGCCTGAAGTCAGAGGACATTATGCAGGAAAGTTTCACTAAGAAAAATTATATATTTTCCAACTATTTCTACCAATAAATGTTATAGGGCTTGTGGAACATAGTAAACAGGTTGGATGAAGTTAACCATTCTGCTTGGTAAACTACAATCCATTTCTTAAATTGCTTAACTACAATTCTAAATTGCTTATCAGGATGGCTTATTGGGAGGTGCGGGTTCAATTAAAACTTTAGTAGGACATAGAAACCCAGAACAGTACATAAAATCATAGAAGATATTTTGTAAAAATAGAATATTGAGGAACAGGCCAATCTACATTATAGTAGTCCATACAGGAGGTGACTAAAATAAGATATCCTGATCCCATTTAACCTGGAGTTGTGGAAAGGCCTTCACACAATTGCTACCTTGTTTATCCAGTAGGACTTCTGAATCCAGAAGAACTTCCAAACTGCACACTAGGTCATCTGAGACATCCCATCAAGAGCTAAATAAAGTAAATCCCAAAGCCCAGGTGACCTCAAAACCTAAAGCCACTCAGTTTGCCAGAGTTGAGCTGAAGCCTGTTCTTCTTTCAGGCCCCCCAGTCTCCAGACACAAGACATGAGGTCAGCACCAATGCTTCATCTGAGATTTTCAGTTGCTGATTTTGGCACATGTTCACCTCTAACCATGTCCACTATGCAGATGGAAGCACTGCTGCTAAAAAAGCAAGTTGGATAAAGTGTTCCAGTTAATAACAACTTACAGGTCTTTTGGCCCATCTGAGGCAGGGCATTCCTCATACAGCATCCGTGTGACTTCCTTGTTGGCAAAAATCAGCAGAACCATCTTCTGAAAAGTGTGGGGGAAGGCCAGCATGTTTGCAGTATTTCTGATGCAAGTACCTTATAAATTCAGCCCAGGTAAAGGATTTTGTGGATGATAGAACCCAGGTGGGATTTATTATCAGTCTGATGACAGTGGCAGCTGCTAAATGAGCTATACAGTTCCTGCTATAACAAAGCCCTTACTTAATGATTTTCCAGGATTTATAGCTGAAATTATGTTTAGGGACTATAAAGAGCCATGTCAGCAAAAGTGCTCAATAGTATAATGCACCGTAATTTCTGGGTTATCACACATTTAACCTGAATCATGGTGGCACTGAAGCACCGTGAGAGCCTTGGGAAAGAGACTTTGAATGAATTGGCAAAGATGAAGCAATCTACTATACTAAAGTTAATCCAGCTGAATAGATGGCTGGTTTGAATCTACATATACTCAGCATTGATAGAGTGTATTTTATGTCATAACAGATAACAGATAAACAGAATTGGAAGGGACTTTGTAAGTCATCTAGTCCAACCCACCGCCCAAGCAGGAGACCCTACACAATTTCTGACAAGTGGCAGTCCAATCTCTTCTTGAAGGTCTCATGTCATGACGCTGCCACAACTTCCAAGGGCAAGCTGTTCCATTGGTTGGTTGTTCTCACTGTCAGAAAGTTTCTCCTTATTTCCAGGTTAAAT
>JAOYMU010000192.1:93272645-93282742 GCA_025802295.1 Psammodynastes pulverulentus | reverse complement strand
GCCCTCCTCCACCGAACCCCTGGGACTGTCTCACCGAACCCCTGGGGTTTGATCGAACCCTGGTTGGGAACCACTGAGCTAGAGACAGCTGACCAGTATGACTGACTGCCAGAGACTTGATTCCTTTGGGTTTTTTGCAGATTTCACATGAGAAGGAAACTTGGGTCACCCTTGTGATTCTATCTAAAGGGACTGGTGGATCACATGTTTACAATGATGGCATCCAGTCCAATTTATTTTGCAAGGGAACATCTTAATAGATAGGAAAGTTCTCCCCTGCTTCCCTGTAGCCCAAAAAGTTTTCTCAAAACCTGTTACAATATGTTGGAAGAACCTCCAAAAAGATTTTCAGCAAGAACTGGAAGATCTTATGAGGAAGAAGAGAACAGATTTCTTATGGTGCACTGTTAGATTTTTCCCTTAGGTCAATTGTTTTTATTTTCACGTTAATTTTTAATGTAATTCTTTTTCTTGCAGGATATTAATGAAAGCAATATGGTCAAACTATCTAAAAGGAAAGAAGTGTCTAGTCCAATTTATGTTGGCAGAGAAGATGATATTAAAAAGCTTCAGAGAACAACAGCCACTGTCCACGAGAGACAAGTTGTTATTTTCTACCATGGTGGACACTTTTATGCTCTGGATTGCCGCTGTTACCGTAAGAACTTAAAAATTGTGTGCATTAAGACTTATAGAACTATTAAAGTAGCTACACTTAGTGAGAACAAAACAAATTCCTTGTTGGGTTAATGCACATATTCTTTAGTCCTGTATACTTATTGGACAGTGAGATGCAATTGGGAAGCTCAAAAACAGGGAATGCATGCTGTATCCCACACCTATTTATGTTCCCCAGCCATTTGTACTCAGACCTGTAATAACTCTGAAATTAGAAGTAAGGTACAACCACCACAACTAATAGCTCTGGTCTAATATATTTTTTATCTTTTAATAGATGCAGGTGGTCCCTTACACCTTGGTGAAATAGAGGTAGGTAAACACAATACCACTTAACACGATAGCTAATGCGGTAACAAATAATTTCATATAAATGAAAGCATCAAAGGGCGGGGACATTGCAAATACAATTAGCTAAAAATGATCAGAGACAATTTGTAAGTAGATATGTGTCTATTTCTAATGTTTATGAAAAACATTTTTGTTCTTCCCTTGTGTCTGTAGGACATCAATGGACAACCATGCATTATTTGTCCTTGGCATAAGTATAAAATAACTCTGAATACAGGTGAAGGATTGTATCAAGCAATAAATCCCAAAGAGCCATCTGCAATACCCAAGTGGAAATCAAAAGGAGCAAAACAAAGGACTCACAGAGTCACTGTGGACAACGGAAATGTTTATGTGACTCTTTCAGATTTAATGGAGTACAAAGAGTCTGACTACTATGCTGAAAAATACAAAACAGAAAAAATTGCAGAAAAATAACATTTTTGAATAACATTTTGCTTCCTAGGAACTTGAGTGAAAAAACTGTTGAATATAGGTAGTTGTCTTACAACTACAATTGAGCTCAACATTTCTGTTACTAAGTGAGACATTTGTAAAGTGAGTTTTGCCCCATTTTACAACCTTTCTTATCACAGTTGTTAAATGAATCATGGCAGTTTTGAGGTTAGTAACACAGTTAAGTGAATCTGGCTTCCCCATTGACTTTGCTTGCTAGGAGGTCACAAAAATGACCTTATGACCCCGGGATGCTGCAACCATCAAAAATATGAACCAGTTGCCAGGCATCCAAATGTAAATCACGTGACCACGGGGATATTACAATGGTCATCAGTGTGAAAAATGGTCATGAATCCCTTTTTTCAGTGCCGTTGTAACTTTGAACAGTCACTAAATGAACTGTGGCAAGTTGATAAATATTTGTATAAATTCTGGTGTTGTTATCTAAAAGTCATTCTGTTTCTTGGTAATACATTTGCTTAGTAAAACTCCCTCAATGAAAAAGATTTTTGTCCAATATCTGCAGCATCTTGGGAGAATTATTTCCAGAATATTTTCAAAACAAAATAATCCAGCTGGGATTTGACTTTTCAAATGTTCTTCCTGGCAGCCTCTTATGTCCACACTCAGATCAAGGACCTCATTTCACAACTAAAACCCAGAATAGACATGGAAGGAGATGTTAATCCCCTCAAATTCATTAAGGAAGAACAAGGACTGGTGAGTTAGGGTTGATTGTCCTATTCACTCCTAAAAACAGCTCAGCATATTTTCCTTCTAAGTGGAGCTATGTCATTGTTATCCAATGGAAACAAAAAACTAGTTTATGCTGCCATTTTTGACCCATCAGCCAGCAAACTAAATAATAAATGTACTTACAACTATTGAACCAGGCTGCAAGTGAAAACATCTTAGTTGAGGAGAAGGCACAGTTTAGAGTGGACTAATCAATTCTCAACCACCATGTGGTCATCCATTGTTTAACTGAGAAATACTCTTTCCAGCTCAAACCCTTTGGGCTAATTCCCAGGGAGAGGATGTGAGAAAAACTAAGAGAATCTTAATAGATGAAACCTTGCTTCTTTTCATTTAACTCCAGCACTCCAACACTACTTGAGAGTTAGATGCTCCTCCTGGGGATGGAATGACCATGGTGGATCTGAAGGAGGTAGTGTGAAACGGGGGTGTGGAGAATGCTGATCGATAGAGTGGCCGAGGGTCAAACACAACTGAATGGCTGATGACAATGACCTGGGGACTGTCCCTGCTCAGAGAGGATGAGGCAGAGATGTATTTTAGCTCCTTTATTTTTTGACTTAATGTTAATAAGCAAGGGTCTCCCCCATTCATCACCTCATTAGTTGGTCCTAGCTTTTTTATGTGCAGACGAGATCATGATTGTGTCATTTCTCATTACTGAGAAGAGAACTGAGAGCTTTGTCACTTTCTGCTCAGAGGAAAAACTAGGTTCAGAAATTTTAATTCACAGTATTTGTGTGACATTATCATAATGTTCATAATAAGAAAATTAAAGAAAATGCTATCAAATAGGTATACCCTTGCAAATAAATACTTTGGAGTGGGGTTTTTTTTCCAGACTTTAGTATCCTTCTTCTTGTGCCATATCCGTCATCAGACGTTAACGATTATGTTGGTGATCCTATTTTTATCAACTGCTGCACGAAAAGTGCTGTTGAGTTTTGTCCAAACCAGTCCCTTAGATTTTGAAGCCATGATATTCTTCTTCTGCCTGGACCTCGTTTTGCCTTCAATCTTTCCCTGGAGGGAAAATATCCTTTCACTATCCTTAGGAGATAACTGGTAAGTGTTGTTCAGGTAGGTCCTCAATTATTCTGAGTTTTGTTTTTAATTGGAGAAAGGTCACTATATCTCTGAAATGGCTTTATATTCAAGGTTGCCTCCTCGTTTCTCTACAACTGCCAGGTCTGTACTTTTAGAAAGCTTTGTATTCTTGAAACCAATTTAAACTTCTTAGAGGTACTCTTCGGACCCAGGATGTATTACAAATGCTGCTTTTATGTTTAGATATAGGCTTGGTCTCTGGATGCTATAGCCTGGTACTATTATTTTAAACAATTGCTAATGTTAGCATGTTTCCCAGTGAATATTGACTCTTGCTGTGATGGCTTGTAAGATACCAATTATTTTGCAGTACAGTGCCTCTTAGTAAGGCAGGTAGGCCACAAAAGTCTGTTTAATGCAAGTCAAGCAAGTTATTTGCATTAACCAGAAATACTTTATAGGCCCTTCTAGGAAAGCAAGCTTCAAGGGATTAGGACACGTACACACAGTAGACCTGTAGGCTATATAGTAATCCTTTCCATCACTAGTATGGTAAAACCATGCAGATCAGTAGTTGGATTCCTATGCAAACACATTTCCCTGCTACTTGAAGCAGACAACTTTGGAGACTTTTCTTGTTTTGAATCTCAGCTGTCTGAGACGAAGTTGTGAGAAAAAATCTTCCAGTATCCAGGAGAAAATAGATTCTAATCCAGACTTGTCCCTGCTTTTGTTCAAACTATCTTGAATCCTGCTGCTTTTCTTCAAGATAGCTATATGTTTTGTTGCTCTGTGTTTTTAATTGTAAATACCATTTAAACAGATATTTTAGTGCTAATTTATATTTTGGTGGGTTGTTAATTTGCTACTATGCCTCAGAAGGTCTTTTAATGACTACCAAAATTAACTAGTTATTTCATAGTTATTTACGTACACCAAAGTAAATATATGCTTTACTTTGAGCTTCAGTGCTAGACTTGTATACACTATTAAGATGTAACAAACTATTTACAGTACAAACCTTCCACTAAACAGTTCACTGGGAGCACATTGGAGCCTTTTTGTAAGGATTTTCTGGTTGGTGCATGTACCATGCCCTATTTTCTCTGTAACCAACCACTCGTTTACATGTGTTAAAATCCAGGCCAGGCTGGATAGAGGAATCGACTCTGGCACCAGCACTGTAAACATCTGGTGGATTTGGGAACAAATCCTGTAGGAAATGGAGCTCATGGGCCTGGTTAAAGGAGCTGTCACATGGTATCTGTAACGCTTAATCAGGACTGGGATTTTTGCAAACAAGACTTCTCTTTCTCCTCTTGCTGCAAACAGAGCCCTTTTCTTCTAATGGTCGGAATTTGTCCATTAGAAAGGTTGTGAGTAACAAAGACCTCTTTACACAGTAGCTTTGGAACAACTTGGCACACTGTTGTGTAGGAGGAGCTTTTTCAGAGCAACATGCCTTCCACTCAGTATGTTGTTAGTTGTCTGGCAAATAAGGTTTCTGAAGGGAGAGAATCCAAACCGAACCAAATGCCTTCTCTTTGGAATTGTAAGTTATGGAATTCTTTTTTTAAAAGTATAGTTGTTTTTAAAATGAGTCTGTGAGAAAAATGTATATGCATCATTAAGAGGCAAAGAAAGCTATGAAGTTACGAGCTTTTTGGACAAAGGTCAACTAAAAGAAACATCAGCATTTCCAAAATGGTTTTCTAATGATCAACTTGTTATAATTACTCCTTCTTCACTTTTTAACTTTAATTTGGTTTTTGTTTTCTGACCAATCCATCGGTGTTATAAAAATATTTTAAAATCAATTTTCCTTGCCCAAGCAATGTGATTATTTTTTTCAATTTTTAATGTACCTTTTTAAAAAAAATAATATTTTTTTCTGTTTTGAGATAAAAGCTTCCTGAAACTTTTACAGGAGACGTGACAGGTCATTTATTCATAAATCAGTTTTTTTCCTCCATTGGGCAGCTTCTAAAGCAGTCATGCCAGGGCTTACAAAAGTTTCATTGGCTTTATTATCAGCCTGGAAAAAGGTGCTTCATTTGGATTTTTGCCTTTGCACAATGTATCTTCCGTATGCTTTGCACAGCCTCAAAGCATATAAAAACTTGGCATTTCTTGAATGGAAAATGAAAACCATGTTCATATATTTGTGTATTTAATAAAGCAATGTGGATATAGGCGGAAAAGTCAAAGCTGGGCCTATTCTATGTAAAAAGAATCATTATTGTTCGCTTTCTTGATCCATTGCTGCAAGTAGAGTATGGATGCTTCCACTATTTTGTGAGGGATGTTTAGGAAACATCGAAGAGTCTTGTTGAAGGGGGGAAGTTGCTTCAGGGGTTTTGGGAAATCCATTTTCATCCACATCTTCACTGCTGCTTTCTCTAGAAGTGTCTTCTGTTTGAATGATGTCTTTTATTTTTGCCAGCAATTTGTTAATGGAGACTGCCTGTTCACATAGAAAGAGATATTTTGGTTTAATTAACTTTAGAGAATCTGACATAGTACATTTTTTCCTAATTTAAGGAGAGTGTGTTTCCCTGTAGCTTTGGTACTGGCTGGGCTGTATTAATTTTATTTATTAAATTTGTATGCTGCTCATCTCCCCCATAAGGTGACTCTAGGCATTAATTACAGCAAAATAATACATCACTGGAAAAATAAAGCTATGACAAAAATAAGTAGGGGACGTTGACATATGTATCTAGCCTGGTGATCATGTGCCATAGAACTGAACTGAAACTGTTCCCCCTTGAAAACCAGGGATGTCAAAGCATCAAGATGGGTGATGCACATCTTGAAAAAAGGCTAGCCTTTAATTATGTGGTTGTGGCTACCATCCTGACTTTTTTGACCTATACCAGATTACCATAATCTGTGGTGAAGATTTGGCTGTCAATTCCTTCTTTTTTTCATTCACAGCTCAAAAAATGCATTTAAAAAATGCAGTGGCCTGATCAAGTTTGGAGGCATTATTGATGGGGATAATGATGGCTTCACCTTCCCCATCCTCTTTTTCCTTCTTCAAGCCTACAAGGAGGAGGAATGAAAAATTGGAATAGATGGAACAACTCTATTTTTGTGGTTGTTACAGTCTCTCACTTCTTTGTAGAACCAACAAGTAACTTTATGTACTAGGGGAATAGTCAAATCTAGAACTAGCTGAGATTCTGGATGAGATGAAGCTGTAGCGCTTTTGTGTGAACATATTCATTTACCGTATTTTGTTCTGACGTTAGCTACCTTCAATGTAAATTGTTGATAGTAAGTTGATCTATTATACAAATCAAATTAATGTTCTGTGTTGTTTTAATGGCTGTAAAATAAGTTAGTCATAATCATCTGCAAACAGTTCTATTCTTGGTCAGTTCTAGTATTAAATCAATGAAATTTTTTCACCCAAGTTTTAACTGTTGATTTTAATTGATTTAATTTTAATTAAAATTTTGCTGCTACATTTTATATTTTATAAGCTGCCTTTGTAACCCACATGGAACAGAGTATAAATTTAATAATATAATATGAAAAATTAAAAAAATGAAATTAATATTTATGATTTCAACTAGAATCTTGAAAGAAGTTTGAGCTGTGTCTTAACATTTCATAAGACATACTGCTATAATGGTTTTATTCATTCTTACCCATTGTAAGGATAAAACATAAAAGCTACAAGTATATTGGCTGGATTCTTGTAGAAGAGCAGATAGAGCTGGGGACAGAATTAAGCACGTTTTTTGAATGGAAAATGAGAACCATGTTCATATATTTCTGTATTTAATAAAACAATGTGGATATAAGCTGAAAAGTCAAAGCTGAGCCTATTTTATGTAAAAAGAACCATAAAAAGAACGTAAAAAATCTAAAGTTGTTATATTCCCACAAAGGTCTAAATCCAATCCCTCTTGAATCTGTTGACGCTTATCTGGTGCCAATTTAGTGTTGAACTCTAGTTGACTAGATTCTCATTTATAGGTTTGAGAAATAAATCTTCTGAACTTCAAATTAATGTATGGCCCTGATTCTTTGTTCCTGACATTTCCTTCATCAAGCTAAGTCATTTGTAATCATGGTTTGTAGCATAATCATGGCATGTGGGATAGTTGGTTGTATTTGCCAAATACATTCATACTATTCACAGTTCACTAAACAGATCTAAGTTATAACCAAACCATTTTATGGCTTAATGTGATGTTTGAACTCATTTTTTTCTCATTGGTAAATGAGATATGAGATCTATTAGTAAGATTCTATAATTATTGATTATGAGTTTACTTGCTGAGAATAAGATGCTATTTTGTATGAGAAAAGGAGAAACAGTTGTTTATTAACCCACCAGAAAAATTAGTGCTGCATAAGAAGCACACATTAAGCTGGTAAGAGCGGCCTTTGCTGGATAGGAAATGATATCATAAAAGAAGACTTTCTTGTCCTGAAGAGAGAAAACAGAAAAAAATCATTCATTCACTTTGTAATATAGTGGGTGTGATGATCTCTTCAATTTTAAATCCCACAGTTTTCAGTAGAAGAATTAAGCTATTGTTCCTTAATAGTGTAACAAACTGTTAGACAACAAATGAAGCTGTCTTTTATACCAAGGGGGTTTCCATATTGAATTCCTGGTATTACTAATTAAAGGACATGGTGCAGCTCTTTCATCTATTTTTTTTCTTCCTAGTAGAGAAAAAGGATGGATGGAGCTAGGAGAAAATAGACTTGGAGTTTTATCTGACTAAAACAATGCAGTTTACTGAATCCCTGGGAATCACTTTCTAGTGATTTAGCAAGTTGTTCAGCTTATATACCAAGTGAATTCAATCATTCAGTAAGCCATTAATTAGCAATTGGGTTTAGCATGCTGTAGTCCTTGCTTAACAACTGTCCAGTTTAGTGACTCTCCTAAATTACGACAGCACTGAAAAAGTAATTTTACAACTTATCCTTGCACTTATGATTATCGCAGCATCCCCGCAGTCATTTTCTGCACTTCACAGCTGGCAATAAAATCACAAGTCACAGTTATATGATGTCTTCCCTTATGACCATAGATTACAGTATTTGCTTAATGATCACAGCCAGATTGATGTTAATTGCAGCTTGGTCACATGATGCTTCACTTAACAAATGTGTCACTTAACAATGTGGGTTGCTGGTCCCAATTGTCATTAAGAAAAGATTACCTGCATTGTGTGAATGTAGTGATCAAGTAACTAAATTGGGCCAAGATATCTGTACACCATATAATTTTGAGATGAAAGCAATTTTTTAAAAAATATAGGTCTACTTAACTCAGAGTCTGTCTTGGCAATCTAGGTCATAAATGCTTATTTAAGAAGTTGTGAAGGATAGCTGAATTTACCTACTTTTATCCTATACAAAGGCTGTTTGGGAGTATTTGATGTTATCAAAAGGCGCCGTGATAAGATATTTAGCTCTGTTAATTTTCTAGCAAGCTGTGGCTGTAAGACTTTTGCAATGGAGTTTGAAGACTGCGATAGTTTAGTTAGACCATTCACAATAATTGCTCCATGAGCTGAATAGAATGCCCTGGTGATAACTGACTCAGATTTCTGCACTCTGCGATCTGTTTCCTGAAATAGAAATTAAAAAGTTTTTAGATTTAGAACAAAAATAGTCAATTTGTTGGATGATACTTACATGCAGTTACATGCCTATGTGTTGACTATATTTACACACACACACACACACACACACACACACAGAGCATAATGGGAAGGATAAAAATATAATAATAATTCCATTAAAAACAGTCAAATTTGGTACTAAAATAGTCTGCTTATAAATAAGTACTTTATTTTCCTATTATTACATTCTAATTATTATATTCTAATATTACAACTTCAAAAAGCTTTATTCTATTTATAATGTCAGTTATTTCAATTGAATAGGATCACTACTTCTAGTAATCTTGTTAGCCTTTTTACATAGGATTATCACTGAAAAGCAGAATAAAGTATATTAAATAAGAGGTTACAGACTAAGCATGAATTTATTTATTGTTCATCCACTAAATCAGTAGTGGTTTCCTACCGGTGCTGCTACCGTTTGGTGACAGGGTGCGCCTGCGCAGCTCGGACAAGCCCCAGCTAAAGCGCCTCTCGGCTGCGTTAGCGTGGCAATCCGCTCTGCCACGTCACTTAGCTGAGCGGATAAAGAGCACCAAAGAGCATGGGTGGGTGGGTGGACCCACAAACCGCCCAAACATCGATCGTTGGAGCTATCACTCGCCAGCACTACTGGCTCGCCCGATTAGGGCCATACCGGGAGCATACCACCCCTGGACTAAATGATATCAAAATTATTAGTGCAATTCAAAAGTCTATCCCATGGTCATCCACTGAAAACCAGGAGGGAAATGTCAGCACATTTTAGCAAAACAGATACACCAAATCTTGTTGTTTGGGAGGGAGTGGTCAATGCTAAAACAAACAAACAAACAAAAAACCCCAGAAACCATCCATGGAAAATAGTTGGCAATAGAGTAGAGAGGGAAAAATTGAACTGGAAATGGGGGGATAGAAAAAGGCCATATTTACTTGGAGCACACAGTGGCTTATATTTTAACAAAAGAGTGCCTGTTAACATTTTATTTTCCATCTGTACATAAATAATACACAGTTGGAAGCCTGGGGATAATAAATCCACACTTCCTGTTGTACTAGTGCAAACACAAGCCACTCATCTTTCTAAAGGACTATAATATACAACCACTTCCTCAACTCATCCCTAGCCTGCTGTCAGCGTTCCAGAAAAACCAAACTCCAACAACCAAACTCTGAGACCAGTCTTATTTC
>JAOYMU010000192.1:93244721-93255154 GCA_025802295.1 Psammodynastes pulverulentus | reverse complement strand
AATAGAAACTAATAATCACACATCCCCTTTCAAAATATTTTGGGCCCTAACTATCCTCCATTTGGACAGATATCTTCTCATTTAAGTAGATGCTATTGGTAGTCCCAGTTTAACAACCACTCGGTTGTTAAGTGAAGCAGTTGCTAAGTGATACCATAACTGTACTTATTATTTTATTTTGGCTTTTATTTTACAGACCTTTGAAAGTTGTAAATGCAAGAACTGTTATTTCTTCATCACTGTTGTAGCTGCGAAGAGTTGCTAAACAAGAACTACGTTTAGTAGATATTGGTTAATATCATTAAAAAGCAAAATAGCCCTCAAGTCAAACTCAATTCTTAATGACACTATGGCAGTTTTGTGACTGATATGGATAAAATCTTGACAGTCATATTTCATTAGTGCTTGGATTGGGATCACCAGGAAATCCCAGCATGGTAGAAGCTGGAAAAAAATTGAATAAGGCAATATCTAGCAATCTATTTTCATAGTGCCCAGAAGCAAACAAAAAGATGTATCCTTTAACAACTTGCAAAAATAGCATTTTTCTTCCAATAATTAAAAAAAAACTATATAGTGTAGCAGTGGTATTGGATTAGAAATGGAAAGAGTAGGATTCAAAGCCCCATTCAACTAGGAAGCATAATGACTTGAGTTACTTAGAAGACAGACAGATATAAATGAAAGAATTAAAGTTTTTAAAATGTTGCTACATTCTAGATTTCTCTATAACTTCGTACCAAAGCTATAACTGTAACAAAGTTGGAACTAAGAACTAGTTAAACCAGGGGTCAGCAACCTGCGGCTCTGGAGCCACATGTGGTTGTTTCATCTCTCTGCTGTGGCTCCCTGTCTCTCAACTGCCAATGTACGACACCCGCTGGCACGCAATTTATTGAGCTTTTTGACCCCTGGTAGGCCAACCATGAATAAATCCAAGAAAAGAAAAGTTTCAGAAGAAAACAGAATCTTTAATTATATGCTAGTTTTGTGGGAATAGTCAGGCACAGGAAGGGTTTTGTGGCTCCCGGTGTTTTCTTTTCTGTGGGAAACAAGTCCAAATGCCTCTGAGTGTTTAAGGTTGCCGACCCCTGAGTTAAACTATGTGAAAATTTCTAACTATCCTTTCCATAAAGTATATCCCACAATAGAAACCCCATTCTTTTCATATTCTATAAAGTTAAATGACACAAGTTATTTGACAGCCTATGTAAGTATTATTCCTAGACTTTATCACAAGACTTGGCTAAAATAAAATACAAAATATTGAAAAGACCTAACCTAGTGTAGCTTCCAACTGCAAGCGTCTATGGTACTTTGAACATTCTTCGATCATATTTCTCATATCTTGAATGCTATGCTTTCCTCGTTCAGCAACAAATGCATCTGTACACTTTTTAGTGTACACAGATGTTGGTCGAATTGTTTCAGTGCGGCCATGTTTAAAAGCTGCAGTACTACATGCTTCATAAGAAGGAAGAAACTTTCCATACTGATGATAGACAGCCATTTGACAAGCAAGTTGAAACACAGCATCCGGACTCAAGTTTTTATTCACTATATACTCTTTCCCATATTTTTCATACCTAAATGATTTTACGATAAACTTTTTCAATGTTTCATCAAATTTTGTACGTGCAGCATTTATTGCAGATGTTATTGAATTATTCAGATTAAATTCAAGCTTGTCAGAAGATGTAACAAATAAAGCTGGACTGGCTTCTGGCACAAGAGCTGGATGCTCTGTACTGTCTCTATAGACTTCATTAATGAAGCGCAGAACTGCAACACCATCTCCCCAAGAGTGTTCAAAATTTATTCCTGCATTTCCATCACTAGTGACAATCAGACTAAAGGATTTGTCAAACCAGCGATTAAAACCATATCCATGAAGAAAACAATGAGTGAGTTCAATTTCATCTTGCGGGAAAGCATTATCTAAACAAAGGCAGAAGACCGAACTGTCAATTTTCTTCAAGTTTTCTTCATTACCATTTTGGACAAGTTGCTGCCTTACATTTGCCCAAGTATTTCTTTCTTCAGTTGTGAGACATGAAAGTTCAAATCTAGGCAAACGATCAGCATCAAATATTATTTGTCCTAAATGAGCTTGAATTTCAGATGGATGTAGAATGTTACCAAAAGGATCCAGTACTTCAAAAACGTAAAGATGACCATTTCTCATCACCAACAAATGTCTTGCAAATTCACTTGTAAATAATGTATCCTTACTTAAATTAGGTATCCTGGTGCTATTGAAGAGAGATTTATACTGTGACATATCTAAAGGATAAGCATTCACTAAATATGCTCCATACCAAGATAGATTAGATGGAAGAGCACGGATGAAGTGTTTGAACATTTTGCTTTGACCCCATTTGCGGTTTACATAATATATATCTGGCCGTAAATAGTCATTCTTCAAGGTGTTAAGAAACTTTAATGCTGAAACGACAAGATTGGTTGCTCTAACTACTTGATTATTGTATCCAGGTTTGGGATCAGGATTTAAAGAAATGAAAGGGTTGTAGTTGAAAACAACTGAATCTCTTGAAGAAAGATACATGTCATACCAGGGTCCTACAAAAATAAAAATAATTCAGTTAACAAAATACATTTAACTATTTAATATATAAACTTGAAAGATGCAGTTTGTATAGATGTATTATGGAAAATCAAACAGGTCCCTTCAAATCTGCTTTGTTCTACATTTTCTTTAAATACCAGAAAAGCTGCATTTATTTTTGTAACTTTCTGTAAAATGTACATCCTTTCTTAATATACAAATTTAAAAAACAAACATCTCCAATATATGTGTCTGAATATACTCTTAGTTATGATCTGTGAAGTCAGAAATAAAGAAGCTAGGGAATCTAGTGAATACATAATGTTTAGGTTTTTGCTGAACCCTTCAGTTTGGCTTTTTGTACCATGTAATTGATGTATGGCATATGACCCTCCAGCATCTCCTGAATATAAATAACATAGCTTGTTAATCATAGTGCCAATACATCACTCCATTTCCATTACTTTAACTGGATTAAATCAGTTCATTCATTTCTTATAAACAATTAAGATTCTAGCAAGACCTCAATTTCTCTAACATAATTGTATAAGAACTCTCCATAGTGGAAACACCTTTAATTAAATTGATATATTATTTTTCTTTAATTGTATTTAAACATGACCTCAATTTCTCTGACATAATTGTATAAGAACTCTCCATAGTGCAAACACCTTTAATTAAATTGATAAATTATTTTTCTTTAATTGTATTTAAACATCTTGTAAAAAATGGATTAATCTCAAACTAATACCATATAGTATTGTCACTTTTAATCAAATAAAAATGCTGAGCCTTGAGGGCCTCAGGATCCTGCAGGCATCCCGGCCACATAAAGGCTGCCCAAATCCCTGGGTTGTTTGCAACTGAAGCGAGCTGCGCAGCCGCTCCACCCACCTACCGCACCTGGGCCTGCTAGGCACTGTCCACCCAAAACCAAGCAGCCGAGGACAGAGCCTTTCTAGTGCCTGCTTCCCTGGCAAAGGCGAAGTGAAAACAGGCGGTGTTGGTGGCGCATCCACAACACTTACGGCTCACCAAGTGTTGCCTGCTGATTTCGGCCGGTGGCAGTGGCTGACACAATCTTGACCAACACTGCAGGCAAGAACCAGCCACACTGATCCCGCTTCATGGCAGCACCATCCACTTCTCTCTGCTGTAATGCTTCCCGGATGCGGATTACCGCTCCAAGCATAAAGTGGCGGGAGGCAAGGGCTGCCTTGGCGCCACCAGCTGGAACAAATGTACTGCAACAAAGGCAGAATGCTGTTGATGTGCAAAGGCAAGTGGCGCTTCGCGCCCGCACACTAAGGCTCCGGCCATCACTATCCCCGCTTTGGCCTGCCTGCGTCACCACTCCTCCTTGCCGCAACAGCACCATTACCTCATTCCAGCGAGCAAGGGCTGCACTACTCCTTGCACGTTGCACCACTTGCAACGTTACACATTGCACATACCACCCTCTATGGCAGAGATTTCCAGCCCCACCACGAGCTGCCTGTCCAGTCCCATATTCCAGAGCTCTAGACACAGGATAGGCCATTGGTCATCCTGGAGCAGCTTCTCCACCCGGGTGCACCAGCCTGCCGGGGAGCGGCTGGGCAGCCTGTGACTAGAGCTCTGGAATATGGGACTGAATTTCCCACTGACTTCAGCAAGCCGTCAGTCTGCCCATCTTCTTTTTCCTTCACTCAGATCGACCACAAAGCTTCGCCTTAGAGAAGGAATACATTCCCACCTTGGCCCACACCAGCTCCTTGCAGTTGCTCATGCCAGGATTGCTGCAGAGTGTCTCCCCCTTTGGGGTCTTTTTGTGTGGGTTGGAGGGGGGGCAGAAATTCCAACTTGGGGTCTGCTTCAGCTTCCTGGTATGGAGCTTTGGGTAGAGGATAGAGGGAAGTACTGCTGGTTGCGAAGTCCAGTGGGACTGCATCATGGCCCGGAACTGGCTGACCATCTCAGCCCGCTGAGCCTCCAGGCACTGGTACCTGGCCTTTCAGTCCCACAGGTCTATGCTCATAATCCTCAGTGAAGTGCTTCTGCTGAGCCTCCTTCTCGGTCAGATCCAATTTGAACTGAGCCAGCTGTTTTGTCAACTCTTCCTCATGGTGGCTGTTTCACTCCAACAACTGCTTCCTGTTGAGGCCCTAAGGAGCCCAGGTGGGGAGGCAAGGAGTGGCTGGCAGGGGAGAGGGAGCAAAAGCCAGTGAGGTGCCCCTCGATGTGAGTGACATTGAGTTGGCCACGCCCACCCAGTCACATGACTACCTAGCCATGCCGACCCAGCCGGTCATTGGCAGATCATATTAGTGGTCCATGGGATTTTAAATTATGAGTGGTCCCTGAGGTCTTAAAGGTTAGTGACCCCTGGTCTGTAGGATGCCTCCTTAGTACTGTAGTAGGTAGGATGATGATAAAAAACATAGGAGATTCTTTTTCTGTCATCCCTTTCTCATGATCATGGAGATTAATTAAATCATTAAGGAGCCCAATCAAGGTCCAAATTACTTGCTTGCAGATGACCTTTAAATTACTCTAGGAAACAATCAGATTAGTATGGGCCATGGAATTCCAATGAAATAGTTTACCTCCTGTTTCCTTCATCATGAGTGAACATGCCATTGCACAACCTACTTTTTAAGCTTTGGATAAAAAACTACAGTTTCAAACAGATACTATTCTTATAAAGCCAGATCATTAAGTCTGACTCAAGAATAATCAAGAATATTAAAAACAAACCTGATATATAACTTGTATGATTATTAATCCGATCATGTTCAAGAAGATCATGATGTATGATCTTCCCCTCTCCTTTTCCAAACTCTGTAGCAATTTTTACAGTATATCTAGAAATTACAAATAGATTAATTATATTATTGCACTCGAATCGTCATTTATATTATAACTGATATAATTATAACTACATTTATAATTTATTATTTAATTATAATAAAATATTCTTGTTCAATATATGTTAGTGGTCAGAAACTTTTCTGGATACTGTGTACAATCATGTGGGAACAAACATATACCATGAAATTGTCCAGTTTTGTGAGATTTCAGTGTTTCTATCTAACCTCAGAAGATTTTGGAAAAATTGTCTTCCACAAAACCATTCCCTGGTGCCATAAAAGGTTGGGAATCCCTGTTTAAAGGCATCAGGGTAGAAATCGGGAGACTTTGAGTTGTAGTTCTGCCTTAGGCACAAAGCCAGCTGCTTAACCTTGGGCCTGTCACTCTCTCTCAGACCTAAGAAAGAGGCAATGGCAAACCACTGCTGAAACCTTGCTAACAAAACTGCATGAATTTGTCCAGGCAGTTTCCAAGAATTAGACACAATTAAACAGAAGAAGGAAAAAACACATTTACACACTTTAGACTATATGGTACTGCTATGGATTAATATACATACACTCATGCCAAGGAAAAGACAGGTTATAAAAATAAAAAAGTGGCACAATGGAAAAATTAACTAATACTGCCTGTATTTTATATGTAAGAACAGAATAGAACAGAACAGAATAGAATAAGAGTTGGAAGGACCTTGGAGGTCTTCTAGTCCAACCCCCTGCTTAGGCAGAAAACCCTACACCACTTCAGACAAATAGTTATCCAACATCTTCTTAAAAACTTCCAGTGTTGGAACATTCACAACTTCTGGAGGCAAGTTGTTCCACTGATTAATTGTTCTGTCAAGAAATTTCTCTTTAGTTCTAGGTTGTTTCTCACCTTGATTAGTTTCCATTTGTGCTTTGGAGAATAGGTTGACCTCTTTATGGAAATGCCTTAGAACACTGCTATCATGTCACCCCTAGTTCTTCTTGTAATTAAACTAGACATATCCATTCGAACAACTGATCTTTGTGTGGTTTAGCCTCCCATCTCCTAATAATCTTTGTTGTTCTTCTCTGTACTTTTTCTACTGTCTCAACGTAGTTTTTATATTGTGGTGACCAAAACTGGATGCAGTATTCCAAGTGTGGTCTTACCAAGGCATTATAAAGTGATATTAATACTTCATGTGATCTTGATTCTATCCCTCTGTTAATAGCCTAGAACTGTGTTAGCTTTTCATAAAGTTTAAAGATAATTAAGGACCCTACTCCTCCCAAAAAAATCCTATGGAATTCCCAGCAGCTTCTCATGGGATCCTAATGTTCTTCAGGGCACTTGTTCAGAAAGGGTGGTCTAGCAATTTTGATGTGTCCTTAAACTTCCCAGGAAGTGTTGTATGAACCAGAAACATTGTATATAACAGAAACCAAAAATGTTGTACTCCCAGAGGGAGATGTCTAAAAGAATGGAAATGGGTTTTCATCAGCTAAGAAGTCTAGAAGATGTTCAAATCTATGTGTAGTGTAGATTCACCTGTGCAGTTGTGTAGTGGGATCTTGGATGATAAAGGTTTCAGACCTAATTAATGCTTATTTTGGCTTCAAATCAACATGTCAGTTTTGCTGCAATGAATTGATTATGTTTTAACTGAAAAGAGGCTTCACTGTAAATCAAATCACTGTTTTGCAGAAAATATCATCAAGCTGTTTTGAATATAAATCTATACCTGGCCAGGTTCTGAATTTTCACAGACTGTTGTTTCATAATCCATAGCAAACTCAGGTGCATTGTCGTTAATATCCAGGATAGTGATGGCCACATATCCCCTCCCAATTTGTGAAGGGTTTTCTGATAAAAAGAACAAAAATGAATTATTATTCTTTATCATAAACCATTTATGCAGGTATCTAATATATTCTGTATAACTGCATTAACAAAATGAATTGTCAGTGGGAAAAAAATGTGGCAATGACAACAACAAAATGCAGTAGTTGCAATATCTCATCAAATCAATGACTCATTAGATATGTTCTCCTTTTATTTCCACTACCTCTTATTTACTATTTTAGATAAAACCAAAGAATAAACCTGGATAATCTACCCAACTTGTTGCATTTCATAGTTTCAGCCATCACCAGCAGCAGAATCTAATGAAGCTACTCTCTTTAACCAAGATGTACATATTGACACAGTAGTTACACACAGTAAATTCCAATTTGCAGTAACAGAGACGACTAATGAACCTCTGTTATCCATAATATCAGTCAAATATAATTCTATGGTTCCAAAGGTTTACATGATCAATTCTGCAGTGTCCTTTTAATGCCATTTATTAGCCAATCTATTTCTTGTCTCTGAATCCATAAAAGTGATTACTGCAGCCTGAATAAAACAATAAAACATTACAGTAGAGCTGTTTTTACAACAACAGACACACGTTTTATCCTATGATACATAGAAGTACTTTAATATACATAGAATTATCATGGAATAGAATAACTCTATGTAATTCAGAGCTTATAACTAGAAATTTCTATTGATATGGGTTTTAGAAAAAAAAAAACCATTTGATTCAAACTTGCTCAGCTAATACAGTGAAAATCAACACTTTATAAAACTTCCATTTTTTAAACATTGACAACTTACGGCTTTCCATTGCTAAAACTGTAATATTATGAACAGCATTTGTCTCTCTGTCCAATGTCTTTGCTGTAGTAATAACCCCAGTGTTGGCATCAATATTGAAATATCTTTCTAAATCTGTATTTCGATCTATTGAATACCTGAATGAAAGATGAAAGCAAATTTTTGATGAATATATAATTGCACATTGTTAAAAATGTTTCATTGATTTCACATTAAGATGAAAGAGGTTTTATTATTTTCCCTCCTCATCTACCTTAATTCTTTTTTTAATCTGATGTTTTATTATCTTCCTAAACTAAGACAGTACATTATACAAGCGTTATCTGCTTCTGTAAAATGTACTGTGTTACCTTAATCCCTATATTTCATATGTTTTTCTTAAGGAAAGTCACAGGTATATTCTTGCTTTTTCTGTTATTTAATTCCTGTATACAGCAAGGGTTTTGGGGGGTAGGTGGGAGGGGATACTATACATGTGAATATAACCATAACATAAAATAGATCTAGAAACCAGTCATTTGTATTTAACCTATTCCATTTCCATCAGAGCTTACACAGTGAGATGTAACAGTTTTTAAAAAAAAAAATATTTTAGAAGCAGAAAAAGGATGGTTAAGGAAATCAGAGAGTAGATCAGGGATTATATATCATCAAATTTGCTTCTGGAGTTTGATTATTATCAAATAAGCTCAGGGTCTTATCACTGAACACCTTTGGCTTAAACACGCTCTCTTCCTTTCTCCAAAAATAAACAGCAAAGAATACAGAGAGATTATCCAATGCTCATTGGTTCGGTTACCCTCATTGTAAACAGCCATGTCCTTTGAGATTCATTACAAATGCTTCCAGACTCGGGTATGTTGACAGGATAGTAGAATAAGTCTAAATCATATTCTTGCCATCACAATAAAAGTATAAAATCAGAGTTCTCACACACTGGTAGTATGAATCATTTTACATAAAGCTTTTTTGTGTGCAGGGCAGCACTTTAAGAATGACAAGGAGCTTGTGGCATGATTTAAACAGTAGTGGAGTAAATGGCTTAACTAGAATTTTCCACAGAATCCATAATTTGATTTAAGTTCATTGGAAAAGTGAGCAAGTGAAGGAAAGAAGTAATTTAGGAGGATGGCAACAACACTGTAATTGATTAAAACAAATGAGTAGAGGGAGAGATTGACTCTTTCATATAAGTTCCAGAGCTTTACTAATTATAATGATGTTATCATTTCAGAATTTTTATCTTTTTTGGCTATGTAGAAATGGGAGATATAAATGGCAGAGAAATGTAGATCTTTCATCAGCTAGTTCAACAATCCTGACAGAAATATTGAATATTGTAAAACCATATTTTTTTAAAAAAAGAATATCCTTCTATAAATAAAAAAAATCCATATTCTGACAAAATTATTCCTAATCAAATAAAATGACTTTAAGTAGATATAGGTCAAAACAAATAATTCAATTCACTTTTGACCGAAAGGATGGACATTTCAGAGTTAGGAGATGAAATTGGTTGCAGGTAGCAGCCATCCAGCTGATATTTTATATAGAAATCTACATCTGTGGCTCAGTCATAAAGATAATTTGAAGATTCAAGAAAGTGATCTTTTTTTATGTGAAACAATAAATATTGATCTTGCTGGACTTAAAAAAGAATAAAACTGGTAAAAAATGTATATGGTCGGCACCAGTGCTATTGCTGGTTATCTTCATAATATAATCAATCTTGATAGGCCCAGGTAGATGGAATTTAATTTCTGGTTAGCTTTTAACCCTTTAAGTAAATAACTCTACTCTTCTTCAATGTTGCTAATAAACAGTCACAATGGAAGCCATTTGTGTATTTTCTTGAGAAACATTCAACTGATTATAAGTATCTAATAACATTGTTTCAAGCATTTTGAGCTTATCTTTTTCAAAACAGATATCAGTTTTGGCTCAAATAAAGCTCTAAAAATCTGGCACGTCTAAGTTATAATTGCATTGCTATCAGACCCTTTCTGCTCTTCAACAAAATTATTTGAGTTTAATTATTTTGAAAAAGTTCATTTTCAGCCAATACTTATAGAAAAACCAAGAAAGTCCAGTTGCCTCTTGAAAAAGCACCTTTGGGACAACTGTGACCTAGATGACTGAGAATCTCCATGGACATTTACCTCCAAGGGGAAAGTTACCTCAACGTGCATCATTTTATACTTAAACTAAACTTTCTTTGCCATTTGGTTGAACATCAAAGAGATATTGAAGGAGCCTTGGTGGTGCAGAGGATAGAGTGCAGTAATTGCAGGCTACTTCTGTTTACAGCCAGATGCTGGCAATTTGGCAGATCGAATCTCACCAGGCTCAAGGTTGACTCAGCCTTCCATCCTTCCGAGGTGGGTAAAAT
>JAOYMU010000192.1:93167305-93177335 GCA_025802295.1 Psammodynastes pulverulentus | reverse complement strand
CACTTTTTTTAGCTACCGTTTTGGCCGAACTGGTAGCTAAAAAAAGTGTGCTGATCAGCTGAGAGGATCAAAGAGTCTTCTGACATGATTGGTACGCACATGCATGGAAGGGAGGGAGGAGCGCGCGTGTGCAGAGGTGTTTTTTAGCTACCAGTTCGGCTAAACTGGTAGCCATTTTTTCTGCTAGTGCGAACTGGTAGAATACCACCTCTGTAGTAGTAGTAATAATAATAGCAATAGCCTCAGTACTTACAGGTTGATCACAAAAGGTTAAAAGGATTTTAAAAGTACGGTTTTCATTGACTTATCTTTCAGATCTAAATTTAAAGAAAGTAAAGACATGGGAGGTGAAACAAATATTTATTTAAAATTAAGCAAAATTGAGGAAATGTGCACATTTTAAAGACAATATATAAAATGAAGCAAGATATGCAAATTCGCCCAGGATCTATGAAAAGCTTAGAGCACGGGTGCCACACTCGCGGCATCACATTGCTGTCATGTGACATTTCGTGACATTTTTCCCTTCGCAGAACTGGGGTGGGCGTGGCCTGTGCGTGATGCCTCTGGCCCATGGGCTGCCAGTTTGACACCCCTGCTTAGAGGAATATTGGTGCATTCCAAATGAACAACAAGGTCATATGCTTATAACCCAAGTTGGGTGCATATATAGGAAATTTGAAGAATTTCCTCTTTATGCATTATCTGCATGAGGCAGGATGAATATACCTAATAGATTATTCTTATGCATTAAAGAATTGTTAATAAAAGTTTATCAGGATTTAGTTTATCCATTTATGTTATTTAATGCCATCTTGCCCTGTAGATGGCAGCATTGTTCCATTGTGTTACATTTTCTAATTTCATCAACACAGAAAAATATACAATTGATCAAAGGTCTAATACTGACCTATTGGTTAGTTTGACCAATTTCCACCCAGTTTTACCGAATAGAATATTCAGATAGAAATAAAATAGAAATAAAACAAATAAAACAAATGTTGCAATCACGTTTCATATAATCTAATGCCTTGAGCTCCAGATCTAACACTAGTAATGTTTGGTATGTTCCATTAAGGACAGACATTCACATCTATTAGTATCTACTGATCCCAAGGAAACCTATGAGTATTGTAGGCATTTGCAAGCACATTCACTTGAAATGTTTGCATAATTTTCCACTATTATAAACACAGGCTGATAGATTGTTTTTTGGAGGAAATAATAGAAGAAAAAGTATCCAGTAGATTCCAGTCAAATTAAACAAGGATTAAGAATTTAGGTGGCATTTATAAGCCATGGGATCTATTTAAATTGGGGGGTGAGCAATTGGTAGCCTTTGAATTGTAGTTAGCCACCGGCACCTGGGAGCTAAAGCCAGTTTGGTCACCGATCAAACAAACGATGAGTGTTGCTGAATCATAGCTGGAGAGCCATAGGGCTTCTTCTCTTCATTTAATTGGTAGTTACATAGCTGTTTTCTGTATAACATCTGAACATTTCCTCAAAGCACTGGAATGAATATATTTATTTAAAGGATGTCTATCACAAGTTAGCAACATAGAGCTGATAAGCCCTGGAGCTTTCGTTATCCTTCCAAAAAGAATGTGCCTTCCCCAGAATTAATTGTTTTATTTTTAAGAACAAACTCAGAATCCATGAGTGATGTGCCAAGGCTGGATTTTCTACACCCAGGCTAGGATTATTTGTCTGCTCCTGGCAGGAGAAAACAAAACCTTGTTGTTACTCTTCTGAGAAGACTCTCATCTAGCACTTCAGCCTGTTCAGTCAGTTAACCTTTTGCAATAGCAGTAGACTTATATACCACTTTACAGTACTTTACAGCCCTCTCTAAGTGGTTTAGGGAGTCAGCATATTGCCCCCAACAATTTGGGTCCTCATTTTACCCATCTTGGAAGGATGGAAGGCTAAGTCAACCTTGAGCCTGGTGACATTTGAACTGCCAAATTGCAGGTAGCCGGCTGTAAGCAGAAGTAGCCTGCAGTACTGCACTAACCACTGCGCCACCACGGCTCATGCTCATGCTTGCAGAAGAAAACTGAATAGAATATGACTAGATTTGATGATTGTATCTTGGTGGGGGGAACAGTAAAAGAAAGGTCAAGTTTTCAAAATGTGCTGAGTCAGATGGGGCCATGAGGAAAATTTTCCTTCAAATTCCTTCAATGTTTATCTATGGGAAAGGCAGTTGACAAGAAAATATTGTTGCCTCCTCCAGTCTAAGCCCCTTCCACCTGGTCAAATGATCCAGGCAGGAAAATGTGTAGCCTCCCCTCAGCTTTGCAGCGCACCCATATATGCAAATGTCTGGTCAATGCTGATAAAGGACTTGGGGGAAATGTCACAGTCATGCTTTAAGTGCTTTCCCTGCCTTATTTGTGTCCTTTCTGTTTTATCCAAAAGTGCTTTTTCTAGAGGCACCTGGACTCTGGTTTTCTTTGAAGATGTTTCACTTCTCATCTAAGAAGCTTCTTTAGAACTGAAGAAACTTCTTGGATGAGAAGCGAAAAGAAAATCCAGAAAATCCAGTTGCCTCTTGAAAAAGCACCTTTGGGATAACCGTGACCTAGATGACTGAGAAGCTCCATAAACATCTCCCTGTTTTACTTTTTACGATAGTTCTGTCAGATTAAGTATAGTATGTTGAGAGAGTTTGGCTCCAAGCAACACTTAATAATCTTCATGGTTGAATTACTGAGATACTTAAATATCATTTGTTGCGTACAGTTTTCATTGTCTTTCTCCTCACACATACACCCTTCTATTTCCTGAGATTTCAGGTTCCATATGTCCTAGAAAACATCAAATTATCTCACTATGTGAGATATCTTTATCCTGAGGATTTTAATTAAAACAATTTGATATGTTCTCTTTAAATACTTATATATTGAAGTTGAAATGGTTATGTACTTCAAAATGTCTTCGCAGGATTCTGATTCATTTACACATGTGATTCTGTTGCCAATCTATCAACGGCTTGTAGACAGGTCTGTGCATCAACACCACAATCAATATACAATAAAGTATTCCAGTGTTAATGAACAATGAAGTTGCTATCAATGTAGGAAAGAAAAATCCTTCCATTTTCTTTTATTTATGTGCAATATATTGCAGGGTATAAGTCAGTGATGGCTAACCTTTTTTTCCTTGGGTGCCAAAAGTGGGTGCATGCATGCGTGCTAGTGCACATGCATGCCCACACCCATAATGAAATTCCCCCTGTGCACCTCACCCCCGTGCATGTGTGCGTGACCCTCCGCCCCCCATTTTGGGCCTAGCAGTCCTCCCTGAATCCTCCAGAGGCCCGTTTTTCACCCTCTCCAGGCTCCAGGGGCTTCACTGGCTTCCCCAGGCCCTTCAGAGGCCTCCAGGAGGCCTGTTTGTCACCCTCCCAGAGTCTCCCATGCGAGCCCTGTACTTACGTGGTATCCAAAGCGGGCCGCACGGAGACTCCTGGGAGGGGAGGGGCCAGGTGAAAATCAGCTGGCCAGCAGGAGGCACAGGCACACATGCCAGCAGAGATGGCTCCGCATGCCACCTTTGGCACGTGTGCCATAAGTTTGCCATCACGGGTAAGTAAATGGAATCAGAATGCAGAGCAAAATATTGGAAAAAGCCACATATTATTGAACATTAGGGTAATAATCAGTAAGTTATAAATAAATAATGTTTATTTTTGAGCTATACCATATGTTCTCTGATATCTTAGTATTCTATCACTCAAAAATGAACCTTCAAACAAACTGTCATCCACTAAGCTTGCTTTCATAATTGATTCCTGAAGGATTGTACCTTGACCGGGCATGATCTTTCTCATGTATATATGTGTTGTCTGTCTGTCTGTCTGTCTGTCTGTCTGTCTGTCTGTCTGTCTGTCTGTCCACCTGCCAGTCTGCTGGTCTGTATTTCCCACATGGATATGAAGTGCTACATTAACAAAGTGTCATCTGGTCTAAGGAAAAAAAATAGCAGAAAAAAATAAAATAAAACACAAAGTTCTAGTATTCACATGGCAAACTGATAGTAGAAAAATGTTTTTTTACACAACTTTTGTCCGTTTGATAGCTTCTATCCTACTATCATAATTCCTGATTTGCAAATTCCATATCCTGTTTTCTTTCTTCCTATTTTCTATGGATTTTTGTTTTAAAAGAAACAAATTTATTTAAATAAAGGGAACGGAGTGTGGAACAAAGTTGGTTCATCTTCAAATCACTCAGGTGCCACCTGGTGACAATAAATGACACATTATATTTAAGAATAGTTTACTCAGAATAGTTGGGAGAAAAAACAATTGATAGAAGATTACTAGATATGCCTTTTGAATTTGTTAAATGAAGAATAGAATGAAAAATAAAACCAAATTAAAAGGTGTATGAGTTTTTATTTATATGCACACGTACAAACAAGCACAAACATATACACTAAATGTTATCTAATTCTTTCTCTATAATTGTTAAGTATTATCACTGTATAGGAATTTGGGTTTCTTTGGCATAAAAAAAGCTAGGTGATAATAAATAAAATGCAGCTCAAATTAATTTAGTACATCCTTGAAGAGTATACACTTCCTGAATGACAGGAAGGCATTATTTTTTTCCACAACAACATGTTGTGGACTCACACTCTTATATGGCTTTGGATTTTCAGAAGCCCCATCACAAACCCTGATCCTACTGTAGAAAAGAATTCTACTACTGTTCTTTCAGATCATGACCAGAGTGATCTTCTGGGTCTCACAGCCCTCAAAATTCTAGTTTTGCGGTGTGTGTGGAATACAGAGAGGGGGAAAAAACCCAAAATTTCTAAAACACTTTAGTGTCAACCTCTGTTTCAGTCTTAAACAACAATTGCAAAATCTCTTTAATTGCATCCACTGAACTTTTGTTTTCTATGATGTGTGCAATATTTGCTTTTGAAAGATAGCATTTTTTTTCAGAGAGTTTATTCATGATGGTGCAATAGGATGCCTTTAGGAAACCAGCCAAATAGGGCAAAGCAGTTTGGAAAGGATTGGGGATATTCATAGGATGTGTGTTGATAGAGCAATTGTAACTCAAAAGTATTTTTTTTTATGGTAGTGGGGATAGATTTTTTTTAATTAACTCTTTTAGAAACAATAAGTGCAATGCTAGTGAGAAACAGAAGACAGTTACAATGTAGTTTATAGTTTCATTTTCATTTAATTGTAGGAGAAATCTTGCTAATATTATCATTATTTATTTGTTTGTTTGTTTGTTTGTTTGTTTATTTATTTGCATTGTAAGTCTGTGGAGTCAGCTATTGCAGTCAACCATGATCACTGATGTTACTGTAACATCATGGTAGGTTTACTCTAGAGCAGTGCTTCTCAAGCTTGGCAACTTTAAGAGTGTGGATCCTCAACTCCCAGAATTTCTCAGAAAGCATAAGGAATTATGATTAGTACTTTTTAAAATTAAACATTTTTCTATTGAAAAGGTCTTCTTTCTTCTCAGACATTGGTTCCTGATTTCATCTACCATTGCCTCATGTTTCACTTGAAAAGTTATCTCCTACTACTACATGGGATGGAATGAGCAAGGTGAACTAAAGCTGTGCATTTGTCAAACCTTACAAAGGTTACAATCCAGTGGTGGTATGCTCCCGGTTCGGCCCTAATTGGGCAAGCCAGTCGCGCTGGCTAGCGATAGCTCCGACAATCGGTGTTTGGGCAGTTTGCAGGTCCTCCCACCCACCCATGCTCTTTTCTGAGCTTTATCCACTCAGCTAATTGGCGCAGCAGAGCAAATTGCCATGCTAAAGCAGCTGAGAGGCGCTTTAGCTGGGGCTTGTCCAAGTTGCACATGCGCACGCGCTGTCACCGAATTGGTAGCAGCGCCGGTAGGAAACCATTACTGTTACAATCCATAGGACTGGAAACAGCAAAAGATGCAGTATCACAATATTTGAGATCAAGCATCATTTACAATGATAACACCATTAAAAACTAATCATAATTGTGGCAATCTTGTGCATATCCCAGGATGATGTAGACTATATGCAAGCCAGTATTACAAACAGGCTTTGCAATCCTCTGTCCTCCTACTCATTCAGTGAAATTTCCTGATTTACCAAGTTTGAATACCAAGCTGAGGTTGGGCTTTCATAAATGATGTGCTCAACTGTTTGTCATCAGCTTCCTTGCTTTTATAGCAGTGCCCTGTTTTTAATGAGCTGACGCTTACTTCTAATGACTGGTTTCCTCCCTGGGAGGAGAGCACCAGCACAAGAAAATAAGATATGAGGTTGGGTTTGCTGAGGAAGGAAATGTACTCATCTGAACTAGGAATGATGCTTTTCTGGATTTCAAAGACAGATTTAAACCTTCGAAAATTGCTAAAGTAGTAAATTGGACTAGGAATAATGAGAAATGGTGGGAATTGTAGTACAGCCACAATTTCTACACCTCCAGTCTGTATGTACAATTCATCACAATCACAATCCAGATAGGACATTCAACTTAAAAACACATAAACAAACATTTATTTTATAGAGAACTATTTATGTTTAAAGAGTCAGTCTGGCCTAGTGGTTAAGGCACCAGGCTAGAAACTGGAAACCACGAGAACTAGTCCCACCTTAGGCACAAAGTCAGCTGGGCAAGTCATTCTAGCCCATCCTTAGGAAGAAGGTAAAGGCAAAACTACTTCCCAAAATGTCTATGGAGATTCTCAGTCATCCAGGTCATGGTTGTCCCAGAAGTACTATTTCAAGAGGCAACTGGACTTTCTGGTTTTTCTTTGAAGACGTTTTGCTTCTCATCCAAGAAGCTTCTTCAGCTCAGAGAAAAACCAGAAAGTCCTGTTGCCTGTTGAAAAAGAACCTTTGGAGCACTTCCCAAAATATTGCCAAAAACAACAGCAGTCAGTCAGCAGGACTTAACACTAACTAGATATAGATCAATTAGATAGACAGACAGACAGACAGACAGATAGACAGATACTTCTTAATTAAGAACTAATGTGATAACTGCATGGTTGCCAACAGGCAATATCCAATGTTCAGTGTAGGGTTTTTTAAACTGATCCTCTTTAGTTGTGTGGTGCTACAACTCTAATTTGACCCAATAGGATGGCCAATGAATGTGCTGATTGAGAGAATGATGAGAATTTTAATCTAACTATTTAAGAGGATGCCAAACTAGCCTAATGGAACAAACTGTATGTGACCTGAAGTCACTGCATTCCACAGGGATCCTTGAGGGAGCAGGAACCAGTACAGCAAGGGATATCAAATGAATCATGCTACAAATTATGCTGTTTTCAAGTTGCATCTGCCATTGACATCACTGCAGCTTATACTTGTTATTTTCATGGCATTTAGAATTGCTGTGTCTGCCACAAGCAGCAGTCAACGGTTTATTGAATAGGCCACTAACATCACACATTGTACTAGCCTATAAATCATGGCTAGCATGATTTGCAAACTCAGCTGTGATGTACATCACTTTTATACATTTAAAAAAGGAAATTAACACGGGGAGGATAAAGACCTGCTTTTTGTAGGTCTTGGCCAAAACAGCACAACTTCCATCCCAATTCTCTACCACATTTTCTCTGGTCCTAATGTTTGTTTTGGCCTTTTTGGGGGACAGCTATGGCAGCTATGGGGAAACAGATTCCATATGGTAACAGCATGCAGTATCAAGGGTTGCTACAGAAAACCCATCTTCCTCTAAGGATTTCAAGTCAGTGTATCTTGATTTCCATCCATACTGAAGCTTATGTTGGTAGACTAAGAAGCCTTAGTCATGGACTGGGCCTCTGTTGTATTCAGGTTATCTTCTAGTAAATGGGTTCTATAACAGCAGTAAATACAAGCAGGTTGTAAGGTTATTGGAACCCTATGTTTTTAATTTCTTGTATTAGTTTGGTATAACATAATGACCAGTGAAAGCAGTGTATATATTATAGTAGACAATCCATGTGTGTGATAAATAAGAAATGCCATGAAGTTATGCTGATCCCATTCAGTAAACAGAGACACTTCTTTGTACTGCCTGTAATTCTCCAATTACTATGTTTAAATGATTCTAAAATGTACAGCTGAATCTTCTAATACTTCTAATCTTCTAACACTCGGTTATTGCTAAAACATTTCCTATTATCTACATCATGATCAGACTTGCTTGGCACCAAGGCTTTTCAAATGACTACTGGAACAGTTCATGAGTCAGCAGTCTTCAGGATTCCCTCCCACTTAAGAAGATGAACCAAAAACCCCACAAAAAAGTTGGCTTATATGACCAGGATTTAGAACTACCTAATTAAAAGGGCTTATGATACTGCTGTGTTGATTGATTTCTTATGTGTAGAAACATTCTGCCAATCTGATTTTCACCTTTAAATAGGTGACCCAGGAACACAGGAATGCAGTAAAAGAATCAATGAAACATGTGGCTCTTGCCACAACTTGTCACAGTGCAGGATATGTACTATCTACTTAATCAGTCCTGTTTTATTCCTGGATACTTCTTTCATTTTGACTCTTTCAGTTTTAATTCCTTTTCAACCAGCATTGCTTATCTACTAAGCATGGGGTCTTGCTTAAACAGAAAGAATTCCTTAAGGAATTTCTCCCCCCCCTTTTTTTTTTTTGCAAAAGGGTGAACAGTCCAGCTGCATATAGCTGTCAACCTCCCATTGCCCTAGAAAGGCCACCTCCCCTTAAAGGTCCTGTCAATCACAGGATAAAAGGTGAAGTGCCCCTTGCACATCTGTGCTAGTCATTCCCAACTCTAGGGGGCAGTGCTCATCTCCATTTCTAAGCCGAAAAGCCAGCACTGTCCGAAGACGTCTCCATGGTCATGTGGCTGGCTTGACTAAATGTCAAAGGCGCACGGAACGCTCCTTTCGAACTACTAGTTTGGCAGAAGCTGGGACAAGTAACAGGAGCTCACCCCATTGTGCAGCACTAGGGATTCAAACCACTGAATTGCCGATCTTTCAATCGACAAACTCAGTGTCTTAGCCACTGAGCCTCTGCATCCCTCAATCACAGGATATTAAACTATAAATACATATTTTTATTATGATTTTTTAATTTTTGTTCTCTGTAAGATTATTTTACTATTTTGAGGGGTTCCCAGCTCATTGCATTTATTTGGACCCCCACATTCTTCCAAGTCTCCCAATAATTTCCTTTTGCATAGAAGAGACAATTTCAAGTACATAAGAATCCACAAATGAAAAACTAGCTTGATTTTTGTAATAGTTTCAAACCTGGTCATGGAATTCACCAAGTAACTTTGAGCTAATGTCCAGTTACGGTTTATTATGAAGATAGGAGAAGAGGTGGGAGAATCAAGAAAGATGACTTTTCCTTTTGGAAGATGCAAATCTGATACAAAAATTCAAATTCGTGTTGCTAAGAAGCCAACAGGAGGGGGCACCCTCATAATTCTTCCCAGCAAATCAGTTTACAGTTCTACTACACTGGTAAGCATTATTTTAGGGTTGAAATCATCTTGAGCTGTTGTGTCCAGTCCTTTAGGGAAAGGGAAAAGGCAAGCATGTTTGAAAGGAGGTAGCATTTGGGGAAGAATTTTCATGACAGCCAACAGAGTACACAATCCACAGCAGTGTAGTGATACAAATACCTAGACAAGCAGGGATATCATATCTCACAAAATACCTGCATTTTTATTCTCCTAGGGCTTCAGAGAAGATCCAGGAAATAGTGGATGCCAATGACACTGTCATAAACCTAAGCACATCCAACAGAACTGAAAGCACAATAGATGTAGATGCAAAGCACTGCATTTTATCCAATAAAACATGGTGGTGGAATACCAGCTAAATGCCTTTACCAGCTTCAGTTATTAATTCAACCACAATACTGGGTGGACTTGGAGTTCTTAATTATGTAATGAGATTATTGTAATTTGTTGTAGGATGGGATTTATGCTTTGCACTAAACCAGGGATGTCCAAACTTGGCTACCTTTAGACTTGTGGACTTCAACTTCCAGAATTCCCCAGCCAGCCATG
>JAOYMU010000192.1:93130024-93140682 GCA_025802295.1 Psammodynastes pulverulentus | reverse complement strand
GCTGAAGTCTCCGGGTGCTCTTCATAGGGAGCCCCATGTAGAGAGCATTACAGTAGTCCAGACGGGAGGTAACTAGGGCATGAGTGACCGTCCGTAAGGCATCCCGATCTAGGAAGGGGCGCAACTGGCATATCGGGTGAACCTGATACAAAGCCTCCCTGGTTACGGCTGTGATATGATCTTCAAGAGACAGCCGCACATCCAGGAGGACAGCTAGATTGCGAGCCCCTTCCGTAGGGGTCAAGATCTCCTCCCCGATAGCCAGCGATGGAGTCAACTGGCTATATCGAGACACTGGAAACCACAGCCACTTGGTCTTGGACGGGTTGAGCTGAAGCGTGTTCCGCCCCATCTAGACCCGAACGGTCTCCAGGCACTGGGACATCACTTTCACCGCATCGTTGGGGTGGTTTCCTCCACCCCTCAACTTTTGTCACATATTATCTTATTACATGATATAGAATTAAAGTGACAAGGAAAATACCTGAGAAGGGGAAGAAGATGCAGTCTCTTTGACAGTCCTCAAAGGAGATCCCAGGTTACTGGTGCTGGTAGCATTCTGAGAATGTAGTTTTCTGTAAAGATTATCCATGTTCAGTATTACAAAGAAAATAAAAATGCCCTAAATTAAATCAAGGTTGTAAAGTTATTTAATTTTTCTGTATATCTACAGAGGATGTGAAAGGCCTTGAACCTACCGAGAAAGTATTAATTCCAGTGACTGTCTATCTATTTCATTATATCCAGGCCAATCTTTTTGAACTTCCTTATAAATATATTCTTTCAAAGTGTAAGAGTTGTCTTTTGGATTCAGATTGGCTACCTACAGATTAGAGATAAAAACACAAACACTTAAAATTAACTGCAAGATGAAGCATCTGAAAATATCACACTTAATATCTTGAAGTTTAATGAATTAAATTTTATGGGTATTATGGCCCATAATTAAATATTTAATTGGTAAATTATTAAAACCGTATTATCAGAAACAGACAGATTTCTAAAAATAGAAGGAGCATAAAACCACCACTATACTTTAAGTATGTTTTTCAATAGAAAACCAGAACTAATAGAATAATAGAAAGAAGCCACTCTATTAATTGTGGATCTACTGCAGGATCACGTTTCTGGAAGACTACCTAACCTGAGAGGATTACTAAAATCTTTCTCAAGAATGTTGGGTTTAGATTTTAAACACGAGGGCAACTCAACATCGACTCTGCATTATGAATTAAGTGAGCCTAGACTTGGTGGGCATGGTGGCTTAAACAACTTCAGCTTGCCTCAGCGTGGAATCAATCCTTCAGCTTTTAGTGCTTCCTACAAACTGTCATTGGGTTCTTTACACTCTGGACCAAGGAGGGAGCTGGAACCTAATCTACTTGAAAACCGGACAGCTGCTCCTTTGAGAATGAAGTGCAAAAACAGAGGTTCTAGTAAAGAGTTCATGAGTGGAATAGTTGGGGGATAAGGAATACCATGTTGTTCAAGGTTGAGGTGCAACTTGTTTGTGGACATTTGAGTCCACTGACACACGTTTCTAGATCATTTTTGATTTTGTAATCTTCGGCAATTCATAATAGTTATTCAGCGGATAAGTATTTCCTTTTGTGTTTTTTTTCTTTTTTGGGACTATTACCTCTTAGAGGTATATTAAATTATATGGACTGATTTAGTTTTAGACACTTTGGCTGATATCTACTGGCAACGGCTGATAATTATAATATTAAAATTGCAATTCACTTTTTTCCTCGCTTTATTTTATTTTTATTTTATTTTCTTATTGCTTTAGAATTGCAGTATGCAAAGTTTGAGGAGATATCAGAAAACTATCCACTGAGTAGCTGCTGAAGGAGAAAGAGAAATGCCAGTTACATCTATCTTAATTAAATGTTTGAGGAACTAGCTGCTAAGTTGTCTCATTCACATGACTTTAAACAGGATACTAAGTTTTCATCATCTGAAAGAAAGTTTGAAAAAAAATTGACAAGATGGATAATTTTGTAAAACAAATGACTGAAAAAAATGAAACAATTGTCAGGAGAAATAAAGCAAACTAATGATAGATTCGAAATTCTAGAAATAAATCAGGAATCAGAGATATAAAATTTGAAAGAGGATTGGATAATTTAGCTTTGATTGTAGTTTGGGAGAAAGAATTCTGTCTGAGATTTAGAGCTATTTCAGAGGCTCCAGAGGATAAGAGAAATGAGATGGTTCAGGCTCTGTCAGATCTTTTAGACTAGCAAGAGAATGACTTTGAAAATTGATAAAATGTATCAATTCATTTGCTACAATAAGACATGGGCCAAGGTTGTTTTAGTATACTTTATAAGGAAAGGAATAACAGAATTTTCAACAGCATTCCATCTCAAAGCTGAAAATTGACAATGAAGAGATAATCATCTTAAATAAAATTCCCATCCAAATTTTTCATAAAAGAAAAGAATTTTTTTTTAACTGAAACACAGAAGTTGAAAACTATCCCATTTCATTGGGAAAAATTAGAAGGGATAATTTTCATTTTTCAACAAGAAAGATTTTGATTAATATTGTTCAAAGGACCACAGAATTTTTGGAGGAATTTAAAGTAGAGTTGCAAGAGACTCAAAAAGAAAGTACAAAAACAAAAAAACAAAAACAAAAACCAGGATGTAGACACTGAAAAAAGACAATTTGGAACCTGGTATACAAGCCCAGATTTATCTAAGCATGGAATATAGATGCCTTTTTTTCTTTCCTTTGAACTTGAATTTAACTTGGAACATAAATGAGGCAAATTCCATTCACAAAAGGAAAGAATGTATTTCACTACATGAAGAAATTAAAGCAAGATATAATTTGCTTACAAGAAACACGTATTAGAAATAAAGATGTGAAATACTTGATTTATAAAAACTTGGGAAGTGAATTAGTTTTGACAACACCAAAAAATCCCAACGGAGTAGTCCTACATATTAAACTCCAATTAAAATCACAATTAATAATAATTAATCAAGACAGTAGATTTGTAAGAGTAAAAATTCAATTACAAGAATGTGAAACCTTTGTTTTGGAACTTTATAAACTACTTATGGAACAACTGATAAACCCTTCATATGAGAATTGTTGCCTGACAGGCAACAGTGCCGTTTTTCCACACTTAGGAAGGATTTTGTTCCCACAAAATTAAAAATTAAAAGCACCCCAGGAAAATTATTAAATACTGTTTTGATTTGATGGACATTTTAATACTAATAGATATATGGAGACATAAAAGGGATAATTCTATATAGTTATTTTTCATGAAAGCACCAATCATTCTCAAGAATAGATACAAAAATGAATTTCCAAAAACCTTTTACTCAGGCCTCTAAAGTGAGGATTTTACCCAAAAAATAAAATAAATTCTAATCACAACCTGGTGATTTTAGCTTTTAAAAAGAAACTCACATCTTTTACATGGAGATTAAATGCATTACAATGCATTACAACTGAAACATCATTACTGAAAGTCTAGGCAGTTAAAGATTGGAAAAAGAAAGTTTGTGCATTCGATTTATCTTATTATAATGCATTCATTATCCTTTATTTCAGGGTGTACAAATAATAACGGAACAAAAAAGGAAGAATAGGGGATAAATAGCAAAAAAGGATCAAGATATTTCAAGTTATAGACATAATATGCCTGCAATGTCAAATCTTAATTCAGTGCTATATGGATGAATTTCAATATGCCCAAATTAAAAAGCTGCATATGTAACCACAAGCTCTTTTTGAGCAAATTCAATTCTTGAACCAGGAGAAAGCAGAAGTATAAATAAAATTTTACCTGCTGAAGAATAGCAGCAAGGGAATTCCTGTCTTTTTGACTAACACCATCTTTTAATAAACGGGCAAGAAGTTCTGGTTTCTTGTAGGTTTTCAGTGCCAATAAGTGAATTATTCTATCCTTATAAGGCCTCTGTGAAATACTGTTGCTTGTATGGGTCTTCCGTATTGTATTTGCAGGGTTGATGGGAGTAGACCTTTTCCTTTCAGGAACTGCATCTGGAATACTTTGCGGTGCTTTTCGAATTTGTACTCTTTTACCTACAAGCAATACAAACAACGTTTTTATATCTGTACACCTCCGACAAACCTGAAGTTTATTTCCCAAGAAAAACTGAAAAAGAATCGGTAAGTCAAATGCAGGAACATACAGTTTTAACTACGTTTATAAATTATGAATTTTACATGTTCAATTTATGTAAATCATAAATTCACTTCATGACTCCCATTGTTCAAGACACAAATAATCATGTCTGATAATTTCGAGCACTGTCTAACCAGTGATCAAACAGAATTATGAAATTATATTTTTCAGTGACAGCAACATATAATTGAATGGAACAATCAAAAGCTATTTTTATTAGTCAAAAGTTATGGTCTCCTAATAATTCAATAGTGCTTCAAAAATGGTAATTTAAGAATGTATGAGCTAATAGATAGTTAGCTGAAGAACAATGGGACACAAATTTCTGCTCCCTAATCTCTCAAAAGTTCTTTAAGACAATCCACAATTGTTTTCTACTTCTATTCTCAAAACACTGAGAATCAGAACAAAGAATGCCATTTAATCACTACCCTACCCTGAAATTGTTACTGCAAGTCTTGAAATAATAAGTTGAAAAAACCCACACATTTTAATTCCCATTCCACCAGGGAATTTGCCATTACCAGGGAGACAGGAAAAAAAGTGTGTCCCCTTCCCTAATCCATGTTCTTACTTTCTATTTGGTGAGTTTTTCTGTTTATATGCCAAAAGAGAGGGAAGAGAGTAAGAGCAATAGAACGTGTAGATAGTTCATACTGTGGGAGCTGGAAACTTGTCACCTCATCTTTATCCTATTACAGAAGAACAGTAAGACAAAATTATGCGATGGGAGAAGGAACCACCACAAACTCAGTTTTTCAAAGAAAATACCAGATGACTGTGGCTTCAAATAATGATTTGAAAGTGGCTTTGAATTGGCAGAGTCTTTGTTGGAATTCCAATTCAAGTAATACTATTTGACTATAGAAGAAATTAAAAGACTGTTTAGGAACAGTACACTCAGAAATTATGTATAAAATTGATAGTATAATGTAGAATATTGGATAAAACAGAAATTAAGGCTGATCTGAATGGGGATTTGGATTTCAAACAAATGCCAAATTACAAAAGTGACTTTGAAAAAAATGTTATGGATCTGAAAATGGATTTTAAAATGCCAGAATTTAAAGCTACATGAAAAAAGATGGCACAATGGATTTGCAAATCCAGTTGATGTCTGGATAATTAAATAATTATTAATAATTGTAGGAAGCCCCCTTCCTTCCTAGAAGAATGAAATATTTTGGGAAATATTAAAAAGGCAGGATAAAGTATGTCCCCTAAAGGAGAAGTAAAAAATCTTAAGGGAGGCAGAAACCAGCCGTTTCCCTGCTCCATGTAGAAACTGAGGATGCCAGCTTTTAGAAATGCAGATTTGTTAATCCATTTAGAAAGACTGGGTCAAGACAGAAACTCAGATAAGCAACAAACAAAAGGTTGACAAAATTAGCTCAGACAAACCCCGAAGATTTACATTTCCTCTTTTGCCTATAGAGCCAGCTATGACCCCTACATAACCCCTACATGACTCTCATAGGAATCCAGAAGGTATAAAAACCCACCCACTCTAAACTTCATTTTGTCAGCTGCCCAGAACCACAAACCCTGGTGGTTCTGTTCACCAATAAATAGACCTTCTTTCCAATCAGCCTCCAGACTCCATTTTGTTTCCAGCATCTTTCTTCCAACTGGAACTGAACCAGATGAATTTTCCTTCCAACATAATTATTACTCATTTAATATTAAATTTTATTAATAATTATTAAATAATTAGAGATATTACATATTAAATCAGAAGAAAGATTTGGAAAGCTTTTTTTATCTTGGATTTACAAAAGGAACATGTTAAACTACTGAAACTGTAACTGAGCAAAGAGAAAATGATAAAAAAAATAAACTATACAATATTTTGGGTATTAAATGATGCAATAATTAGAATTTAAGCAATTACAGAGAAGAAAAAAATGCAATCATACCTACATATGGTCCACCCGGTTTTATGACTTTTGTACTTCGATTACGAGACTCTTCTTCTGCCTGGGTCATACGTTCTCTGGTCATTTGGTAAGAATCATTTGTTGCACATACAGTAATTTTATCCTGTATAAATCCCAGGCAACTGAGCTGTGATGATCCAGTACTAAACAATTTAGGAAGAAACAATTTTATTTGCAATAAATATCCAAAATGAATTGTCCCAAAAATATTCAACTTCTTTCTATATATTTAATGATAGTTATCAACTGTGAGATACTATTCTGCTTTTTGCCAACAATATAGGAAAATCTGTAAAATTCAGCAATCTTTAAAAATATCTACATAGGTTAGGGGTGTCAAACTCAAGACACGGGGACCAAATCTGACCCATGGGGTGCTTAGATCTGGTCCACAGGGCCGCCCTGGGAATAGCAAAGGACTGGCCCACAGTGCCTCTGCCAGCAAAAACGGAGGCCTCCCAAGTTACTTTTTCAATGGCAGAGGGTTATAGGAGGCTGTCGCAGCCGAAAACAGAGCTCGGGAGCCTGTTCGCTGGAAGAGCACTTGGACCATCACAGGCGCCTGACATGAGTTACAGCAAGTTAGCCACGCCCACCCTGGCCATGTTCCCCCGGCCCCGAGGTCAAACACAACCCTGATGCAGTCCTCAATGAAATCAAGTTGGACACCCCTGATATAGGTTAAACTAGAAAATTAAATCAAATGAAGTAATTTGCTAATAAATCAAATGAAATATAAAATGATTTGTGAAAGCTAAGCCATATTAGTGAAATCAATTTCACTTAGTAAGACTTTCAAAAAAGCTATTCCAGTTGTTGATTTTCAAGTAACTGCAGTGGTGGGATTCAACAGATTCGCACCTATTTGCGAGAACCGGTTGTTAACTTTCTAAGCAGTTCGGAGCACTGGTTGTTGGAAGAAATCTCCTTTTGTTTTCTTCCACTTTACAGGGCTAATCCTGAAAGGAAGGTAAGAAGGAAACATTCTGGTGTTGTTTCTAGCCTAATCTTTATTGCCCTGCTTACAGAAACTGCCTCTTGGTTAACCCATACAACAGCTAAAGGTTCTTGGCAGTACACCCAGACTTACTGTCGCCTGAGCTCCATCCAGTCACATGATCACCCAGCCATGTCTACCCAGCTGGTCATTAGAGCACAGAACCGGTTGTTAAATTGAATCCCACCACTGAGTAACTGGTATTCCTTTCTGAATCTGGAGAAACCATAGATGGATTATGAATCACTGCCATGTCATTTAGTGACATAATACTAAGTCATCATCACAATATTTTATGTGGTGCAGTGGTTAGAATGCAGGCTAACTCACTGCTCAGTTCAGGAGTTCAATTCTGACCTGCTTAAGGTTGACTTAGCCTTCCATCTTTCCGAGGTCGGTAAGATGAAGACCCAAATTGTTGGGGACTATATGCTAACTCTGTAAGCAGCTGAATTATATCTACTAGTAGTTCTTGACTTACGACTGGTTTGATGACTATTCAGAGTTACAACAGTCTCAGAAATGGTACTTTATGGCCCTTAAAGCACTTCTGGATGTTATCAAATGTCATGACTCCCCCAGTCACATGATTCAGGCACTTGTTAATAGGCTCACATTTATGATCAGCTGCAGTAGTAAAAAATCGTAGTAAAAAAAGTCCATTCGGGAAAATGCATTTCCACTACTAAGACTGCATGATTGACTTAATAACCACAGTTCAGAGGTGTGACAGTGATTCTCTTAATGACCACTGTAAAAACAGTTGTAAAATTGGGTCTGGTCACATGGGTGCCTCAGTTTATGATTGTCATGACTTACAACTGAAATTATGGTCCCAATTGTGATTATAAGTGAAGGACTACCTGTTCAATAGTTGCAACACATACATCATTTTTTCAGAATTAATTTCATAATTAGCTCATAATATATTATTTCTACCAATAAACTCTGGCCAGAAGATACCAACTTAGAATAGTAGAGTCAATCAGAAGATGGCAGACACTTTAACCTTATTAAGAGTTTATTTTTAAACAGTATTTGGAGAAAAAAAAGAGTAGATCATTTTCTGATCTATTTCAATATTTCCCTGTTTTGTTGAACTATTTGGAAGTTATTAGGGCATGTTATTTTTCAGTTAAAAGAGCTTCAAAAGAAATATTTGAAAAAATTATTACTGTGAAATCTCTGAAGTGATCTGGCAGGATAAAGAGATCTACCATTCTTTACTTTCATCCCAATCTACCCCTATATACCAATCTTTTCTGATTCTGGTCTCAAATTGGTTTAGATTTAATCATGTTGCCTTTAAATTTCCTATTCAAATTAAATCTCTCAGTTTTGAATTTTAGATCTTGGACTCTAGTGTGCATGTAATAACTACTTTTACTTTCCTTCCTGCATCAAGTAGTCTAATACATTTTTCTTTGAATTAAAGGTATTGAAAGATATAGGAATAGTATTAGATGAGCAAAATGCAATGAATCTTCATTTTAAAATACATTTTAGGTGTCTAACAAAGGGTTTCATTTAACAAAAATAATGCCTTCATCTACACAAGTATCTTTCAGAAACAAATACTGAATATGGATTTTATAATTTTTACATTTTTCCTGAAGTTATGTAAACAACTGTGTTAGTTTTTGATTTTCTTATATTTGCTTTTTTATATTTGTTCCTTCCTCCCTTTTTTTATTATCAATGTTCTGATTCTGTCCATCTTAGTAAAAATTCCTAGATTCTGGAAAAGGTAACCTGATAACCTCAAAATTTAAAACCACAGTATTTTCTTTAATTTCTGGATGTTTTTAAGTCTACATTTAATGTATGTAACACACACGCCCACATACACACACACGTTTGATCATATAATTATTTCATCCTGGATTTGTTCTCCATTTCTAGAAGGCTGAGAAATAAAATAGTTCTTCTCACTGTGAATTTAGTGGAGTATCTCTCAGCCATGTGTGTACTGTTACAAACAAATGGAATTCAAAAGCAGACATCGTAATTTGTTATATGTACAAAACAAAGGAGGACTGGAGGTAGAACTGGCTTTTTCTACAGACAACATAATGAGATCTAAACAAGACAATTTCTCTAGCTGTATTTTTCAAAAGACCATAACAATTTTAGAACTAGAGTTTATACTTAGTATTTGCTGAGTTGAGTTCTTTTTCCGCTGTTCATTGCAACATGGCTACAGATACCAGCAACAATTAAAAAAACCAAATTCACTTTTATTCCCATTAGTAAATCCTTTACCTTGAAACAGTTTGCTGGACACAATCAAAGCTTCCCTGAGGATTATCTTTGCCAACATTTGACAGGTAGAAATCAAAGGTATGGACTTCATTTGGGACATCGGTTTTGGGAATCTTTACAAGCTGAAACACAAACAAATACAAATATTTATCTATAATGTTACAATTATGAAACTAAGCAGAAACTTTTTCATATTTACAATTAATTTACAATGTAGGATTCTGACATAACAAATTAAACTTTAGTCTGTCATTGACATATACATTGAGCCCAAGAAAGAAATGGCATTTAATTCAAACATTTCATATTTAAATTCAATAAATTGTCTTTTCGGCACAAAACTTCTAACAATATTATTTTTACATTTAGAAATATTGCAAGCAAGCTGCCTCTTTCACTGAGAAGACTTAAAATAAACAGAAAATAATTCAAGTAATTTTGTTGACTCTTATCCCTGGTTCTTAAGATACCAAACATTACGGTAGCCCTATATCCTGCTTTTCATAAGGATGTGTTTGCAGTGTATTTCCTTCTCTTCTGTTGATGGAATAATAAAAAAAGATACCATTCCAAGATTATTGGCTATGAAGCATAGCAGTAGTGATCCCAGGCAGATGCCATCATGCATGTGGGCCTAAGTGTCCATTTCATCAAACTTGAAAATAAAGTTGTTCTTACTTGCTTCAGAAAATTGACATCATTTTATCTTGAAGGTTTGCTGTGAGGCAGTATTCTGATAAGTATATAATAAGCTAAATAGTAAGGACTTTTAGTGTAAAGGAATATTTTCCTTTTATATCATAGTTGTTTCTGTACTATCAGAGATAAAAAGTTTGAACAAAAATTATTTCAGATTGTAAGTACTAATTCTAGCATTTATCATAATTCCCTATTCAAGTTTTTCAGAATTTTAAATATTTTATCTATTGTTGGTATTTTCTACTTAAACTTGCTGATAAAGTATCCAGCAAATTATATGAACAGCATTTGTACAAAAACTGCTACATAATGCAGTTATGCCATTCTATTCCTTGCTACCAATATTGTATTCTACTACTGTATCTGCTATCTGTATACTATAGCTAATGTATATAGAAGGCAGGGGATGGTATGGGTTGGAACTCTGTCACATGATCCAATGAAAAAGACAAATATAGCTAGCTCTTGCTTAGCGAATGCCTCATTTAATGACTGTCATTGTGACAGTGATGAAAAGGGGCATTGGTGCTTACCTGATATGCTCCTTCTCGGTGTGGTCGATGTGATCCAGAAGCGTGGGTTGACTCTT
>JAOYMU010000192.1:93090354-93100420 GCA_025802295.1 Psammodynastes pulverulentus | reverse complement strand
CCAATTCCGCGTTAGCCCGTCGGTTTGCTACCCAAGACTGCGCCTGTCATCTCTGGCAGAAAGGGGATCGCATCGTTTCTTTCATTCTCTCCTTTCCCTAACGCGATCCCTTAGGGTAAAAAGAAGGAAGAAAAAAGAACCCTGCCCCGCCTGCTCACTTCTTCCCTGATCTTCTTTCACCTTTCATGTGATTAGCAAAAACTTAAAGGGGTCAAAAAGAAAGGAATCGAGCTCCCATCTAATTCTTTCCTTCCCAACCAGAGATGATGGGGGGAGGAGGGAGGGAGGAGGAGCGCTAGGCAAAGTTTTAAAGTTATGTCACTGTCCTGTATTCTCCCCCTCCCGCCAGCCCGCATGCTCGACTCCACCGCCGCCCATTTCTCTCTCTCTCTTCTCTCCCCCTGCTATCATCCCCCCCCCCCAGATCTTTGCACCGCAGGAATTTTTGCCGATTGCTTGTTTGTTTCAATGGTTTTAGAAACACGCTTTCTGGCAAGGCTGTTTGCATTGCGGCACATTTGGGGGGGGGGAGGGGGGAGAAAGAAAGAAAAGGTGGAGGAACGGCGTTCCAGTGCGTTCCGGCAGAAAAAAAGCCCTGACTTTAGTTATACTTCATGCATGAAAGAGATGCTTTTGTTTATTCCTCCCTTTGAAAAGGCCCTGCTTCATAGAACCAAGCATGCCAGAAATCATTTTATGTATGTCACATCTTGTATACTGCAAAGCCTGTTTGACTTTTATGGAATCCTAATTTTGAATTTGCCAAATTTAAGTCAAATTGAGTCTTAAAAATTGATAAATCTATTATTTCATTTTGATTAAGATTTCTAAAATTTTCAACCACTAGAAATCTTAAGTGACTAAACCCATTTACTCATTGCGTTGCAGGTATGTAATAGCAGACAAATAAATAACTACTGGTAGCAGAATTGTGAGGATGTTTAGGATGGAGTCTTGGAAATACCCTTAAGCCAAGATTATGCAACAACATGTATTTACACATTGCACTAAATAATAAATAAGCAAACCATATTATTTCTTAGCATAATGTCTGAACTTGGGTTCAGACTTTCAATGCTAGTACTGAATAATTATAAGGAAAAAGGAAGTGTGTGTGTGTGTGTATGTGTGTATATGCATGCACGTGCACACATACACATACACGGATTTTGCACACATCTACCTGTAGTCTTTCATGTACACTAGAATGCAACAGTTTTGTATTGGATATTTCTGTAGTGAAATGTGGAGATTTCCTTTGAAAATGCAAAACAGAAATATGGTTTATGAGGTTCTTCCTAAGTTTGTAAGCAGATCCTAAAGCAATTTTATACAGGCTTTTAGTAGCCCAGAGATACCATTAATTAATGTTAATTAGAAGAGACTGGCAGACCTGTTTCAACCAGAAAGTTTACTAAATTACTTTATTTATTCAAACACAGCTGATATTCCAATAACACATCAAGCTGTGTATGTACGTTTCCATTTTCTTCATTTTGCCTAGTGTTTTAGCATTCTTTATAGTATACACTATTGTGGTTTTAAGATGCAGCTACAGGTTTGGAGATCAAATATTTTCCTGGCTAGTATAATCTTGCTGAATTCCTTAGCTTTTAAAATTTTGGGGGTAACTAGCTTTTAATATAAAATGTGTAAAATTTTCAGTATCTTTCCTGATTTGCTATCCTATTTTTGTTAAAAGCTCAAATATATTCTATTGTTGCAGTTTTTGTTTTGTATTTCTAAATCTTTTGAGACAAAACTGACTCTTGATGTTACTCAGGAGAGAAGTCTCAATGTTTTATGTTCATGGAATTTCTGAAATATGACTTTTTAAATGCCACTTTAATTCTAATTTTTATTTTTTCTGCTTTAAAAAGAAAAATAAAGAGATTTGGGATTAGCAATTTTTTAACTAAGAGGGGAGATGCTAATCAGAAAAAGCTTGCATATACGGAATGATTTACATATATTTATCTTAATCTTGTTCATGTAGTAGTTTAAAGCATTAGTCTGGGGGGAAAAAGATCGAAAGCAAAATAGGATTTATTCCTAGGAAAGTGACATAGAGTTGATGTGTATATGTAGATGTCTCTTTAAATAAAGATAAGTGAGTTTTACAAAAAACGTGCATCTTGTCCGTTATTTTTATAAAAATGTAAATACTGTATAGTCTGTGACATACTTAAGAGTATTTTCATATAAACTACCATTACAAGAATTCAAAATTAATTCTAATGAATGGGAAAAATACACACATTCTACTCTCTTTGTTTTTATTTGAAGAAGAACTAGATCAAAATGACAGCATTAAGACACTTCACAGTATGTAGCAAGGATCACAATGAAGTTAATAGAATGCCCCAGTGCCATACAATTCTGAGAGTTTTTTAAAAAAAAAATACATTTTCTTGTTTGAGAATGAGAACTCAATATAGTTTTATTTGTACAACATACTAATTCAAAGCCAAATGAATAATGTTTACTGAATTAAACCAACTGCTAGTCTTTACACAATCCACTGAGGTACAAAATAAATATACTTGCTAAATTCACACAACAGGTTAAACAGCAAATCAACCAATTACATTTTAACCTAGAGCAAGGCATCAGGATACTGTTTACAATATATACACATGAATAGTCATAGAGTAGAAATTCTGATTTTTGATGGCTTGATTAGACAGTTCATTATTTTTGTCACAAATACCTTGCTGTTTCCTCAGAACCAATCTATGGAATTATATGGAAGTACAGAAAGATGTACTGTAGGAAGTTCCACTGTGCGAAGACTTACAGTGAACAACCTTTGCATGTCATATGGAATTCCAAAGAAATAGATCTTATCTCTTTGTAAGAAAGCTGCACATATATGGGCTAAATGAAGCAGCATAACTTTGGGTGGCAACATTACTTTCAGATTTTTAATACTGAGAAGAAAATAGACTGAAGTCTACTATCTCCAGTTGCATTTCACCATTTGCCTGTCCAAATAGGATGATCTGTTAAACAAAGATTTACCACAGGAACCAGGAGAGTTTTATTTAAAATTTTGCTTTCCCCCCCTTACTAGATGGATGTCCAAATTATCATTACACTTTGTATCCTAGATTCATTTGCTGATAGAGCTTGAAGTGCACAAACGTGATACGTTTTGTTTGGTAGCAAACCTGGAAATGAAAATAGTATTAATGCTGGACGGGAATTGAAGTTTCATTTGAGTAATTGATAAGTTGGGGACCTGAGGTGCTTCATGTCTAAGCTATTGTGAATTCTCCTTGAAGTGCTCTTTGGGTTCTCTTTGTATGTGGTGTACCTGTAGCAAGTTCCAAAGTATCTCCAGTCTCTAATATTGGCTTATATGAAAAGAAACAGAAAAGTTGGCAGCACTACTGTATGCTGGGATATGTGTGTGTTACCTCAAGGACAAACCTTACTACAAATCTATATTGAGTGGTTGTTGCAATGTCTCCTTAGGTGGCTGAGGCCCCATATTTATTCTCTTCTTAGTTTTCAAGCTCCTGTTTTTTCATGGCTTAAAAGAAATGTAACTTTTGTGATTTTACACAAGGGAACTTTGCTAAAGTTGTTTTTTATAATCCATATATTCTAAAACTTTTGTATTCCAGCATTTCAATCTAGCAAGCACAATAATTGGCAATGCTATTTAGTTGGAGCTATAGTCCAACACAGCCAGTATCTTTAATGCTGGGTAAGGCTGGAGCCACAGGCAGTAGATAAGTTAATTTTTTCTTGGCTTACGGCATTACATTTTCAAAAGTCCAGGTATTATTTTTCTTTTTGCATGTCAAGAGTGACATATCCCATCCAGAACAAAACAGCTTTAGCATCTTGGCAACATTCTCCAAGTCACTGCTTGTTACGTTACTGCATTAACATCTTAGTCATCACAACCTTTGAAGTCTTACACACACACACACACACACACACACATATGTACACACACACTGTATAAGGAGACTGCAGCTTTTGATAGTGGAGGCAGGTCCATTCTTGTTCAGTATTGTTTCAGGTTGGCCTTGGGTCAATCCCTCTGAGGTGACTGCATGCTTGTGGTTTGTTTTTGCTCATCAACATGATTCAGCATGGTTTTATACTGAGGCATTTTTCAAAGGAAGTCAGTGCCTGTAGGGAAAAAACGTTATACAATTTCTACAGATAGCATTTCACATACAGATGCACCATGCACCCACATTATGCTACTCTTTACGTTTTGCCACAAATGCTTCACCTGACAAATTTGATCATCTCTTCTTATATATCATGCTTTTCGATAGCTGATTAAATTACTACTGTAATAAGAGTTGAGACTCAGACAAACTTTGCTCCTGTGAGCTCTTTTCCCTTCTTCAACACTGTTTTGGAGAAAATAGTCTTTTTTGATCACCATGCTAACTCCTCTCTATCAGGAAGCACACTGTGAAGTTTTGCTGACCTGCAATTGAATAAAGCAGTCATAAAGAACCAGTAGCAAAGTGGAGAGGCTCAGCTACAGGAGCAATGGGTGCTGTGCTCCATTGGAAGACCTGAAAGACCACGTTAGGCACAGTTTGTCATTAAAAAAAAGTGCTGTATCTGTGCAGTTGCTAAGAATTGACAGCTATTTGATGGCACAATCATTTAAAAAGAAAGAGCAATTAAGTAGTTAGAATAAAAATGTTTCCTGAAATATAGGTACTAAACAAGCATTTAAAAAAACCAAAGTGAAATACTGGACAAACCATCTTGGTTAACTTTTGTGCTTTAATTATGCACTGATAACATTTTGGCTATGTTTCAATGATTTGCCTTTATTCTATATCTCGTGCATAAGCACACAATCTTGTATTATTTCTTGTATTCTTACTTACGTTACATATATTTGTAATGTAACGTAACGTTATATTTATTCTTATATTTATCAACTTGTAAGCAATTGATGAATCAAATAAATAAATAAAATATCTAATGCATGAGTATGATAGGCTTAAGTCAGTCCTATTAATATCTCTATTCCCCTCCTCCCCCAACAGCTATAACTTGTGTAAAATTTGTTATATTTTGCCAACTATTATGTCTTTAAAATATTGCACATGCATTATCAGCACAGCAGCATTTGACATTGACTCAGTATTATAAAGGCAGGAAAATGTGGAACAGCCAAATTCATGCCAGTATATTTTTCTATCACCCAATATAAGAATAGCTGAATAGCGGAGATTGATAATCAATCAATGCCAAACCATGGTGATTTGTTACCAGCTCATGACTAAGTACATCTGATGAACTAAGCAATAATTAATGAAAGTGTATGCCTTTTAATAAAATTTATTAATTGGAAAAAGAGCTAGCAGACTTCTGACTGTTGGCTATAGTAACATAACTCTCTTCCTATAATAAAATAGGCTAGGTAATTGCTAAAGATTTATGAGAACAAAAACAGATATTGCAAGTATTATAAATATAAAGCCACTGATCTTTGTTAATAGTTAACTTTGTTAACAGTTTTCAGGATCTGGGAATCAACTTTATAAATTAGAGAGACGACATTTTCCCCCAGATAGATTGGACGTCAATTCTTATCACTCCCAGTTGCTGTGTTAATGACTGGCCAGGATGATGGGAATTATAATTCAGACATATCAGAAGGGCAACAATTTGGAAGAAGGCTGCTGGAAAGAATGTGAAAGAGAATCCTGAGACTGTTAATATAACTACCATTAGAAACTGCAAAAAATAGAAGGCAAGTTGCTTGTCACAAAAATGTCACATTTTATGAGTAAGACAAAAGGTAAATTAAGACCTCTTTCAAATATCTTTCCAAATGATAGCATGCCATTCATTGCACTATGTTCTTTTTCATGGTATGCACATTGGTTATCATTTAATGGATGTTCCTGTTTTTTCGTGAAGCTTCACTGAATCACTTATTTACCCCTTGATGACTAACTCTGCTACAGTTTGGTCCATGGACTTTGTAGATCCTCTTTGCCTCTGGCAGGGAAGTGACCTGAACATTCCCAGCTCAGTGCCGATTGCCTGCTGTGGGCTTTGTATTATTTCCCCTGTGGGATTAACAGATCTAGATGAACAGAGGTTAAATTGTTTTAGTTTGAAATAGGTTAAAAGGAAGACGTGCTTGCCTGACACTCTGACAACAAGTCAAATGAAATTACAGCTCTAAGCATTGGGAAAGAATGAAAGAGCAATCTTGATTTTCCTGTTTAATCATCCCTGTGTACAAACATTGTTATCAGGCTTTTGCCTCTGTTAAATGTCAGCAGCAGCACATTCATTTTTCTATACGCTGCTCTGCTCCATCTGCTAAGTAAGAATAGGTGGATTAGGGCAGTCCTGAATGTAATACCCCAGAGAAAATACATCCATATTCCATTTTTAAAAAAACCATTAGGCTGTCAGGAAATAGGTTGGAAAGTTTTCACTTCTCCTTTCTCTCAGAAAAACATGATGTAGGACCCAGTAGTCAAAAGCAAGTCATCTCCGTGTACATGCTGGCATATATGTGGGAAAAAGAACTAGTGGAGGAGAAAGGCAGTTGCCTAAGTCTCAAACACACACTTGTTAGCATTACTAGTGGGAGATACAGAATCTTGCTTTAAATTCTTCAGTTTCTATAGCTAAAACCTGTCCATCAGTTCTGTTTGCCTTGCTGGTATCACTGGAAAAACATCATGGGAAGTGATAGTAAATGTTGACCTTCACTTTGCATTGTGAAAGCTAAACAGGGAACAGTGCAATTTTAGGAGAGACATCTTTGAAGGAACATTATGTTACTATTATTTTGTTGCACAAATGAGTTCCCTTGATTGTCTTGCCTTCTTAGGTAACTTAAGGTCTGTATTCACGAGAAACGAATAGCACATCAGTGATGCTTCTAGAATTAATTTAATCAGAAAGAATTCATAATTATATGATGGCTCCTCCTCTTTCACCATGTCATATACCGTAATACATTTTTAAATACCTACCTTTTGCTCTATCTGTGCATATTCTGACCTTCAGAGACTTACTGTATTTACATGACAGGTTTCTAGAAACATTTTGTCATGTGCCTGCAACTCTTAAACTCTAGACAACCTAGAACAGAATAAAAATATAAATTAAAACAAAAAGGAAAATATACAGAGAAATCCCCTAAACAGTGACCAGAACTTTTTAGTGCAGTTAGTAGCTTTTTAATTAAATGTTCCAATATTTCTGGACTTCCTTTCTTTTTAAATAATTATTGCCAAATTGTTAAAATGGTTTTATTTTACTGTGTTTGTTAAAAACACACCTGGAGTGCCATCTGGCAGGAAAAGATTTATTATTCTATTATATCATTATAATATTATCAGTCATGCAAGCATCAGCTTGTCTTCTGAGCTGAATTCTATCTGGCTCATAGCATCAGTTTGCTTAGCTCATTTAAATTGATTGCAAAGTTTCTATCCTACAATTTCTCCAGGCATTCCAGAATTCAGACACAGTACTCCTTCCATTTTCCTCCCATAAGAATGACTGGGCAATGCAGAGTTGATTGAGTTATAGTGTTTTCCCAAAGTCAGTCAATGAACATCCATAGCTATGTTGTTATTAATGCTGGCAATTATATTTACATTTACTTGTTGGATTGTCAGATTCTGACAAATCAAACTGAAATTTATTATTTTTTGTTACATTTGTCTTCTACCTTTTGTAGCTACTAACAGTATACATTTTTTTCTCTCTCTCTCTACCATGTTTTTCTCCAGCAATGATTCTTGATTGAACTCATGTCTCCCAATGTCTGTCCAACACCATAATCACAGTATAGCATACTAACTATTCAAACAGCTGGAAAGACTGAGAGAGCACTCATGATTTTCCTATTTAGTCACCTTTGTATCCAGATACATTTACAGTATCTGGACATTATCTGGCTTTTGTCTTTCTTCAATGGCCACTATAACATTGAACCAATTAAAACTTTAGTTAACTATTCTTTGATGATTAATTTTAATCATAATGATATAATTGGGTTAAAAGGGTTGACTTTTGGGAAAACTGTTTTGGTTCTTTGACTTTAATTATAACGAGGAATGGGGGAAAAGACTGCTAAATAAGGCTTTTGTGACAAAACACCTATTTAGTCCTACTGATTTCACTGGAGATATTAAATATATTTAATTTTTACAGAAAACCAGTGAACTCTCAAAATATTAATCTTGGCTACACTGAGCCTGACTAGGCATAACTTTTATTAACTGATAATTTATTTGGCATTTTCTTGTGAAGAAGTTGGTAAATAAAATCCAAATGCATTAAAATGTAGGAGTTGTGTTAAATTATGGTGGTACAACTTCATTAGGAGGAGTCTGATTGAAAGGCATAAGCTTCCATGGCTTGTAACTGATTTCACAAGATGTAGAGAATGGCTTGACTGATATAGCATCTAAATTGGGGTGGGTGAGAGGGAGAGAGGAGGCAGGTTGGTTATGCAAATACAGGTTCCATATGGTGCAGATAAGAAGTACCTTATCAGTTAACAATTGTAATGTGTTAAAAACTCATTGTGTTTGTTGAGACATTTTGAGATAAAGTTCATCAGTCTCTTGCTCAATGGTTTTCAAATCTCCTTTTTCCCCAAAGTGATCATTTTGAAATTTGCAAAACAGTGGCCTGGGAGATTGAAATGTTTTGGCATTACTTTGACCTTGTTTTGAATCCTGATGTCAAACTTGTGTCCATTAATTCTTTTGTACAAAGTTTGTGTTGTTTGTCTATGTAAAATCCAAAGAGGCATTTTTGGTAGACTTCTTTAAATTTACTGAAAAGTAACATTTGTTTACATTTATTTATTTTTCTTGTCTTCCAAGAATTAAAGAAATATTCATGATTCTTCTCTTTCTCCTATATATTTTACAAACAGCCTTATGAATCAGTTAGGTGAGAGACAGGGAGTGGCTCTGCCCAAAATGAAGCTATGTATTTCATAGCTGAGTTTGAATTGAACCTTATTCTTCTTGCTTCAAAACTCTAAATGAATATGGATCAGAGTAATTACTTAGATAACTTTATTTAATTTTTTTAAGAAGTTAACAATCCTAAAAATACCTTGTTATATAACCAAATCACAATCTCTTATTAAACCCTCTAATTTAACCCAGTGGGTTAAACTTTCACAAACCCTAGACAGCTGACCATGATATGAAGTTATAGGAATAATAATTCATATGATTATGTTCATAAATGTGAGTGTACTTCACAGAATGAAAGAATTGGAACCTGCAATTCAGGTATTAGAGCTCATTTAAGGTCTCATGAACAAATAGCACATCTGCAACAGATGCCAAAGCAATGAATAAGCCTAGGTGAGGGAGGAGAATAATGAGTAGGAAAGCACTTCTAATTCTTGGGCATATCTTCCATATGTTCTTCTTAAAGCAAAGGCTGCCCTTTACTAACCTAACAAACCACATTTACATAGAGGGAAGCATGCAGTGGGGTTTTGTCTTAGGTTCATATTCTTCAATTTCTTCATAACTTATCTAAATGAGGGGATAAAAGGGGAACTCTTCAAATTAGCAGATGACATGAAGCTGTGGGAATAATGTTTTAGATGATAAACTCAAAATTCAGAAGGATCTTGAGTGAGCCTTACTCATGTGCATTTACATTCCAACAAAATGCAATTCAGTGATGAGAAAAGTAAGGTCCTATATATAGGCAAGAAAAATGAAATGCACAGATACAGAATAGGTGGTACCTGGTGCAGAGAAGAGTGCAAACAAGAGCATCAAAGATGATTAGGGTTCTGGAGTCTAAACCATATGATGAACAATTGAGGGAAATAGGTATGTCTAGTCTAACGAATAGAAGGACTAGGGGGATGAACGCCTGTCACAGAGAAGAGATTAACCTGAAAAATACCTGAGGTCAGGACAAGAAGTAAGGGGTAGAAGATAATTAAGAGAGATCCAGACTTTTTCAGGCCACTTTTATAATACAAATATAAATGTAATGAATATTATGAGTATTAAGGTAGGTTTGTTTTAACTATGCCCTGTTGAATTGCCTGAACTTG
>JAOYMU010000192.1:92992585-93003347 GCA_025802295.1 Psammodynastes pulverulentus | reverse complement strand
GATTAAATAAATAAATAAATAACAACAACAACAATAACAATAACAATAACAATAATAATAATAATAATATATTTTTTTATTTAATATATCTGTTATGCTGCAGATGTTTATGCTGACAATATGGAACAGGTCAGTTGCTTGAAATGTGAATCAAATCAAAGTTTAAAGCATTCCTAACTAGGAAGAAGTTTAAGAAGACTTACTTGGCTTCTAGGGCTAGAGCAAAAATCCCTGCGGCTAAAGGAGCAGAAGCAGAGGTCCCTGTATGAGTGGCTGTGCATTCATTGTGTAGATCCGCACTTATCTGAAGGAAATAACATCATATAAAGGTTAACTGTGAACATGCACAAAAGCATACTTCTCTGTGATTGCCTTGGAACATGTCGTTCTCTTCCAGATAAAATAAGAGTTGAAAACCCTCCCATTCTATTTTGCCTACAATTTTTTAATTGAAATAACCAGTTTTGAATGAAGATAATGCTATGTCAAAGGCACTCATCATATTATGAAATCCTAGTAAGATAAAAATAAGTGTTTAACAATTACAGTTGAATCATAACATGGATTCATGTTATGAATGATTGCCAGATTAAAAATCACATAAGAGTTGATAGCAGATAGCAGATACTTTTCTTTCCCTTCTTCTCAATCTAACAATGCACAGCCCTGTAATTTGGAAAATGAAACAGATGGTTTATTAGAAAATGAAGGGCTCTGCTTGGAAAAACTGCCTCACATTACTGCCTGCTAAATTCTAATATGTGGAAGTACAGTACTGAAATGTGTACACATATGTATGTGAATGTACAATGGTAGCATCTGTAGATCTTAGATTGGTTATTTTTATCCTTTCTTCTCTCTTTCCCAATAAAACACTAGAATTTATTGGAAAGAGCTTATATCCACTTTCATTTTTCACATATCTTGATTCAGTGATAACCCGAGAGATCAGATGGAAGGGAGACAGAAGTACGGTTAATTCCCATACCATTATCTCCCCTGCCCTTTCATGAATCCAGGCAATTGTTTTGCATTTCCCAAAGATACCTGGCCCTCCCAAACTTCCTAATTTTCATTCTTGGCACTGAAAGCAGATAACAGATAATCAGAGTTGGAAGGGACCTTGTAGGTCATCTAGTCCAACCCCAAGTTTTGTTTTCTCCAGAGATTGACAGTCTTTTGCATATTAAAGCTTTGAGTGTTTCCTTTATATAGTGTTTCCTTTATATTTCCTTTATATAGCAGTTGCATTATTTTTGCAAACAAGAAATACGGAGTCCCATTTGAACAAAAGGTGATTACATGTTATTTCAGCAATATGTTTATGGTGTGCTTTTGATGTATTTTTCTTGCAAAATCTTTACAAACTGAATTTATCTTTTAAAATTTCTACAGCTCTCCTCCCAAAATGCCTCCCAATGTCACCAATTACCAGCCACTTTTTTTTCCAAGAGCTTACTTAAAAAATGAAGTTTAATCCTGAATAAAGATGCCCACTATATCTGAATTATGATTGCTAGAACATTAAGACTAGTTTCCATGATTTTACCATCCCTGTTCTACAAATTGCTTTGTGGCTGTTTCCCCCTCCCTCCAATGATGGTTAAATCTGGTAAAAACAACTTACAATTTTCTGGTCAGAATAGTCCCCACTGCTGTACGCTGTGGCCAGTGTTGAGGAACACTTCTCTGCATACCAAGGAGAATGGCCTTGCTGTGAAGCACTGCTGATGGAGATTGTGTAGATGCTATCTGTGTAACCATCACAGTCACAATTATCTCCTTGGCGGCCACCGTTCCCTGAAGCCCAGACAAAAAGGGAACCTTTCCCTTTTCTTCCCTAAAGGAAATGAAAGAAAAGAGGTGATTATTGTGAGTAAAGATGTGTGCACTTCTCTCCAGGTGTAATTTTCATGCTCATTTTGTCAATAAGCCTTAACTTGAGAATCAGAGTAAGGATGCTCTCTTATTTTGTTGGAACAAAAATGCAGTTAACATGTTATTTTGACAGATCCATATCTTTAATTGGTTTAAAGATAAGCAGTAGATCTTCACATCATAGAATGTCTTTGAATGATCTGAAAGGAATGGTCCTCCATAGAACAATGTAAGCAATGACATTTTTCCTGCATGAATAAAAGCTTAATTTATCTAAAGAGATCCTAAGATAAGATCTAATGATAAAAATAAGATAATGGACTGGAATGTTTGAAGTGCTAATGTCTCAGTTAGAAAGCTGAGGATACAAAGGGAATGAGGACACAATAAGAAGCTCACACAGAGTATGAGCAGAAAACAATAAAATGAGCCTTTCTCAGGTCTTTGGCTGTCCTCATGGTTCAATCTGAGAGAGTTGTTTTAATAGGGAAAGTAGGAGCATTACAATCTAATGGTGCAAAAGTTGACAAGAGCTGGATAGAATTGCTCACTTCAATGAAATGTTGGCCAATCTCTAAGCTGGTACAGATAAAAATAGATGTTGCCCAGTGCCCACTCTAAAATGTAGAAGGCCTAATTTCAGGAGCTTGTTGTTCAGGCTAATTCATACCCAACAAAAAACTAAGGACGGTCTACTTCAGATGTCCAAATACTTTTTTCTAAGTGAAGATTCAGGGTTCACTGCTTGGGGAAAAACTCATTGCACTGACAAAAGTTTGTTTTTGTTTGAGATCCTTACTTTCTAATACTTGGCATGCAAATATTATTATGGGGAGAATAATTCATGATCCATGAAGTCATACATTGTTTGCAATAAGCCAATCATTTTTATTCTTTAAAATGCAATACTTGAGAAGTTAAAGTGCTGTTATTTTCCTAGCAGTGCTGTGTTGATATCTAGACAATCTTTGAAACATAGCTGTATACCCTAAGGAATCAGGAATTACAAAACTAATAAACAATAGCTGCACATGTGCTGCATTACAAATTAATATTCTGGGAAATACTAATATATATTTCATACAGTCCATCCATTCCATCACAATACAATCATTTAATAAAATACTGAATAATTAAATGGAGGGTTTAATATTTGTTGATAATTTCTTTTAAAAGGATTATTCTTAGTCTTAATGTATAACCTCAGATATTCACAGCTTTGCACTAACCCTGCTCAAGTTTTAACTATAGTACTTATTTAATTCATGGCCATTTGCTTCACTGATTATAAAATATATTAACCAGTGATCTGCCAACAAAAAAAATGAAAATAAAAGTAAACAATATTACTCAGGGAGACAAATGATTCTAGCATATATTTGTACTGCACAACAGAAAGAGTGATAATGCATTATCTATGTCAGGGTCCCCAATCCCCAGGCTGCAGCTCACTATCAGGCTGTGGCCAATTCACAATCGGGACACATGAGCTGCAAGCTTGCACACACATGCGCATGGGCAGATTGACTTGTGAGAACAGCAAGCCAACAGGCATGCACATGCATGTGTCATTGTCCTGGGTAATGAATTCAGGGAAGTCAGGACTCTGACATTTGGTTCAGGTTCAAGAGCTCCTTTATTGAGTACATCATATCAGCACTTAGAAAGGTGAAGCTAGCTCTAAATTACTCCTGTGCTTAGGGATAGTTAAAAGAATAAGATCTCCCTGAGGGGGCAACTATTTGGGGAATCTTAAGTAAAATTGTAAACATGACAGAGAATAAAAATTGTTATATGGATAATAGGATAAACTGAGACAGCTAGGGAATGATATGAGATGGATGAGAAAATATATGATTATGTTTATGTTGATAGGACAGTGTATAATTATGATCATGTTTGTATGATAGTGTATAATCTGGAATCACAATGCTCACACAAAGAGAAGTTGTAAAGTTAAAAAATAAAAAAACTTATGAAAAAAAAAGAATAAGATCTCCCCACCTCCCTTTGTCTCTTAGGTCACATGGGCCAATCAGTCCAGGTGTAAGTTCCTACTCAACTTTGACAAGTGTCGATTGAAATGACCTTGGTTCACACACTGCCTGGTAGATGTTATGGCAAGCCAGCTGAGACACCACATTCCTGAGTTTCCCCCTCCCATGCTCCCCCTCCTCCTTGAAGGACAACCAAGAAACAAAGCAGAAATAAGCATGTCTTCAGTTGAAGTCATTTTGCAGGTTGATAGAATGCACAGTTCAAATTGCACAAGTTCTCCTCCCCTCACACACACACCTGGGTGGCCAAGCTGCAAAGGTTGGGGACTGATGATCTATGTGATTAGCAAGAATCTATACATGTCCATTTCATATAATGAAGTAGTAAAACCTTTAACTCTGTATTTTCCTGTTGTTTCATAATTATTGGTTCTCCAGTAATTATCCAAAAAAATGATTAGAGGACCGATGGCTAAAACATATGTAGAGCAACAAAGATGATTAGGGAATTGAAGGCTAAAACATGAAGAACAATTGCAGGAATTAGATATGTCTATTCTAGTGAAAAGAAGGACTAAAGGTGACATGATAGTAATGTTCCAATATCTAAGGGGCTGCCACAAAGAAAAGGGGGTCAACCTATTTCCAAAGCATTTAAAGGCAGGACAAGAAGCAATAGATGGAAACTAGTGAAAGAGAGAACCAACCTAGAACTAAGGAGAAATTTCATGATATTTAGAACAATTAATCAGTAGAACAACTTGCCTTCAGAAGTTGTGGTGCTCCAACACTGGAGGTTTTTAAGAAGAGAGTGGACAACCATTTGTCTGAAATGGTACAGGGTTTCCTGCATGAGAGAAGGTTGAAAACCTCCAAGGTCCCTTCCAACCTCCAAGGTCCCTTCCAACCTCCAAGGTCCCTTCCAACTCTGTTATTCTGTTAACATCAGAAATTAATAGTTCCTACTCATCACTAGCTGCCTTTCTGAATGATGAACTATAAACAAAATCACACATATATACACCATGCAAGAATATGCAAAAAGAAAAGGCCATCAAAAAATATACAATACTGTGAAGCTGGAGATAGGAAACTATTAACATTTTAGTAGGAAATTTCTACTTTAAAAAAAAGATTAATGAAAGTATATTCACTATAAAAGTCTCATTTATTAAAACGCTTGGATGAATTTTTAAAGAGATAGTTCATAGACTATAACAAGTATAGCAGTGATAATAAAAGAACCCTTTTCTTGAATTGTTCACGTAGAAAATGCTAATAACTCTCATTAGGAAAATATGACTCCTTATTTGCCTTACTTTGGACAATGTATAATCTCTGTCAAACTTAGCTATGCTGGGAGGAAAGCAAAGATGAAGAATTATGCTTTGTATAGTCTGTGTATATTCCACACTGACCTTCAGACTTTCTCTCAAACCCCTCTCTTGACTTCATATGGAGAATTCAAAATCTGGAAATGAATCAGGACAGCTGTGTCTGCAGTGATGGAACAAGAGGCTCAAAATGATGAAGAACCTATTGTGTTGTCACAGTGCAAGACCTTCCATTTCAAGTATGTGTCATGATGTTACCAGGGAGTATAAAATGGGTAGAGTTTATGGCATGCTGGTATGTCATTTTGATATCCTGTGGTATTCCTCATCTGTATGAAGGATTATTTTTTTTTTAAAAAAAGCTTTTGTGTACTGAATGCATCTTTACAAATGACGGATGGATAGGCTAAGAAAAAGAGAAAGTAGGAGAATGATTTTCTCCAAAAACTGAAAGGAAATAAAATAAGAGAGGAGGGGGAAAAAGCGAAGGAGAAAAAGATGAGAATGACAGTAAAAGAGAAATAAGAGGCAGTGGAAAGAAAAAAGGGTGATGCAAGAAGATAGGATAGCTTGTTAAACCCTAAGTCCAAGTAAAATATACAATTGCTGGGTTTTAATATGCTAAAGGTAAAGGCAAAGGTTTCCCCTGTCCAGTTGTGTCAAACTTTAGATGGCGTGTTCATATCTGTTTGTTAGCCAAGGTAGCCAACATTGTCCAAAGACTTTTTAATGGTTATGTGGCCAGCATGACTATACGCTGAGGCACATGGGATGCTTTTACCTTCCACCAAAGTGGTATCTATTTATCTACTCACATTTGCATGTTTTCAAACAGCTAAGTTGGCAGGAGCTGGAGTAAGTTATGAGAGCTTACCCCATAGTGCAGTACCTAGGCTTTGAACCCAGACTGTCAGCTTTCCAGCTGACAAGCTCAGTATTTTTAATGGCTGAGCCACTGCTCCCCCATTTTAATGTTATTTATTTATTTATTTATTTATTTATTTATTTATTTATTTATTTATTTATTTATTAAATTAAATTAAATTTATATACAGCCCCATCTCCGAAGACTCGGGGCGGTTCACAACAAAACAATAACATACAATTATGCTTAAACAAATTAAAAACATAGTGTTAATTTGATGGCCATGATAGTTTGGTTCATGGAGTCTGCTAAACAATATCAGGATTCCCAGTGATAGCAGAATTGAACCACAACCACACCAAATTATAATACCCTAGGAAAGCAGATTGTCTGAATCCACATGGCCTTTATTCAGGGATGGGCTGATACCGGTTCGCACCAGTTCGGATGAACCAGATGTTAATTTTGCATCTGTAGTTGCAATGACTGGCTGGCCCCGCCCACCTCTCCCTGCCCCTCCTAGGAGTCTCCACATGACCTGTTTTGGATCCCAGGTAAGTGCAGTGCCCGAACAGAGGCTCAGGAAGGATGAAAAATGGGCCTCCCAGAAGTTCCGAAAGGCTTCCAGCCTCCAGAGGGCCTCCAGAGCCCAGGGAGGCTGTTTTTGCCCTCCCGGAAGCTCAAGGAAAGCCTCTGGAACCTGGGGAGAGTGAAAACACCCCCTTGCTATGGTGCAGGAGGCTGACTAGGCCATGCCCACCATGGCCACGCCCACCCAGCAACTGGGAAGAGAGCCGGTTGCTAAACTTTTTGAAGCCCACCCCTTGCCTTTATCCAGTAATTCTGTGTTACAAAAATGCACAATTAGATGATCCTCAGTTTGGACTGGGTACATCCCCTCTTGAAAAGCATTGGTTTAAAGTAAACTCCACAATCTACCTCAGATGATTCTATATCTTGCCTGTCTCATTTCTCAAGCCAAAAAACCGAAATAAATAAAATAGTATTTTGGAGAAGAAACAAATGGCCAGTGATTTCTTCATGGAAGCATTATTATGGTGGCAGCTGGTAAGTGCTATTCGTTGTTTGCACTAAAGTATTTTTTTAATGTTAATTTAATTTCTTTAAAGTGGGATTGTGCTGCAGGGAATTAACAAAAGCAAAAAACTGATGCATTTCCCAGTATTGACCTTAAACTTGATAAACTCATTTTATTTCCAGGTAGATTATCTCTTGACTTCATGCTTAGTGGAGGAAAACTCTTTTCTCCTTCCCAAAATCAAATTCCAAGTTAGTGATTAGTGATGCAATTGTTAGAATTCAGTTTTCCCCAATTTGGTTTTCTTCCATTGTGTTGTACCAACAACTCTCAAGGATGAGAAGGTTAGAAATAATATGTCCTAATGTTACCAAGTTGTGTAAGTTGTTTTAATAATTACAGCAGATGACCTTCACTTTCAGTCAATAGGAACTTGAGCTGAGTCAAGTATTGGCTGCATCTGTCAGCAAGTCCACTTCCTATCAGATTATCAGCCCCAAACATTGGTCTGTCTAAATGGTGAAAAGACGGTTAATAAAAGAATATCTTGAAAAATTGGGTAAGCCAAATTACAGAAAAAAACACGGTAGATCTCTCTATTGATACTAGAGGCTTAGTAATGGGTTTAAATGTTAGCTTAGTTTTTAGAATTAAAAAGCATAAAAATTGCTCATGAACTTCACCTACAATCCCTAATCCCTAATCTCCAGATCTAAACAACTAACAAGAAGGCTATTTTTCTCAAGTATTCACATTGTCTTAATTATAATTGAGCTACGCACTCTGTTATAAAATAATGTATCAAATTTTGATGCTATACTAGATAATAATGCAATATTCAGGAAGTAGGCCATTTCTATTAATATTTTATAGGAGCTCTTTGTATAAAATCTCATTAATATTCAAAGGAAAACAAGTAGAAAAAAAGCCAGCAAAGAAAAAAGAAAAGCAAGGTGTGAGAGAGTGATGATAGAAAACAACCCATTTTTTGGCACGTACTAACTGCTTTTTTTTTGCTCTGTGTTAAGAAGTCTTACCTTTTTAATTCCATATTCAAAAGCCTTTTGGGCTAGTCTGCCAGGTCCCTCAACAGTTTTCCCATCATCATTCGGACCCCAACTGGCACTGTAAATATCCACGTGATCAGGATTGAACCCAATTGAACTAGCTTCAATGGCATCTGTGACTATGCCATCCAGCATTCTGATCCCTTTTATGAGGGAGGGAGAGAGAGAGAGAGAGAGAAAGAGATAATCTGGTTGTGTACTATGTGACAACAATTTCCTGTATTCTTCAAATGTCTGGGTTGTGGAGTAGGGTGGCAAGATGAAAGCTTTTTCTTACGAAGAAAAACATCCAAGTCCAGCTACATTTGCAAAAACCTACATGAAACCTGACAAAAACATGCGGGAAAAATGTGTTACAGTCTGATGAGATCAAGGTTGAACTTTTTGGCCATAATCCCAAAAAATGTTTGGTACAAAAACAATACTCTGTATCACCAAAAGTACACCAAAGCCACAGTGAAGCACAATGGTTTGTGGGGCTTTTCTTCAGCTGGAACAGAAACTTTAGGGAAGGTGAAGAGAATTATGAACAGTTCAAATATCAGTCAATGTTGGCACAAAACCTTCAGACCTCTGCTAAAATGCTACAGGTGAAGAGAAATTTCACCTTTCAATGCAACAACAATTCAGAGCACCTCCAAATCAAAAGAATGGCTTCACCATAACAGGATCAAAGTTTTGGAAAGGTTCAGCTAGAGCCTGAACCTGAATTCAGTTGAGAATCTGTAGGGGTGACCTGAAGAGGGCTATGCACAGAAGATTCCCTCTCAATCTGACAGTTTTGGAGCGCTTTTGAGAGGAAGAATGGGCAGAGTTTCCCAAGGCAAGATATGCCATGCTGATAGGCTCCTACTCCGAAAGACTGAATGCCATCATAAAATCCAAAGGTGCTTCAATGAAGTGTTAGTTGAAGAGTATGGATCTTCAATCACATTATTGTAAGTTTTTTATTTTTATTTTTCTCCTTAAAGGGTTTTAGATTGTTCTTCAATTATATTGTAAAGTTTATATGTTATATTAAACAGGGGGGAAAAAACTGAGGTGATTTATCTTGGTCTGATTTTTTTACATCTCAAAAACTTGGTATTTTAAAAGAGATGTGTAGATTTTTTACATCCACTGTAGCAGACTCCTTTTGACTCTGGTTTGAGATCCAGTTGTTGTTTTTTTAAAAAGTGAATTAGGAAAACAAATCAGAGTTGAAAATAAACTATTTTATCACTTGTATACCAGCAAAGAGACAGGAAAGATGGTAGCAGATAACAGAGGAAAATTCACTGTGGCACCCAGCATATTTTTCTACAGTATCCTATGGTTGGTTTCCATTTTCTGGTCATTCTTACAAAGAGATCAGGTGTCTCCCCTCATCTCAACTCTTGTTGAGTTGGTTATTTTATTGACTTTCCTCTACTTTCTTAAGAAACTTCTTAACTAATAGTATATTAGTAACTTACATTTAGAATATAGAAAATAAAAGCTTGGTTTTTTTTATTGGAATTAAAGGAAAACTAAATCTATGTGTTGAAAGTTGCTAGACTTGAACGTGACAGTAGCAGTTGGAATGCATAGTTGAGGCCATGACATGCTTGCGTCAACATGCATTGACAAAAATAACAATAAATAACTGAATTTCAGGCCATATTTGTAGGCCACATGAATAAGTATATAGTAGCAATCTAATCAGCCACTGATGCTCAGGGATTATGGTCCTTAATGAATATTATTTTCAGTGTTCTGTTGAAATTCATTAGACTGCAGCAATGAATAACCCGTTCAGTATGATCAGAATGCATAATAGAAACAGAAAGTGTATCATCATCGCTTCTATCCCTGCTATTCAATTTAATATTCCTTCATTCAGTGCCTCTCCAAATAGCATTTCAAACAAATCTCTGGGTACTCCAGCAAAGAAACAGACTACTAAAATAGAATTACTCTTAATATTTCTTACCTCCAACTTTAGAATTGTATGCCACTCCAACTCCACATTTTAGATTGTTTGCTTGCATGGCAATCTCTCCTGCACATCGTGTTCCATGTCTGCAACAAAATCAGCTTTAGATGGGTCATCTTCAAATCTTATTATGTAATTATTATTCATTTGAGTATATGAAATTCAGATGGAGACAGAAGCAACTAGATTACATAGCCCTGTTTGCACAACATGATTAACAAAGTTATAGGAGAAGATTAGGGGGTTACATGAATACCACAATATAGTTTATTAAATTAATATGCCCATCTCTACTTAATTAACCTTCCTGAGAAATATGTACCCTTATGTGTGGGAGAGAATAATTTTATCACAAAATAGATCTGAGTTTGTTTGAGGCTAAACTAGGCACCATTTCCCCCAATCAACCTTGTAATTCTTATTAAAGAATTAACCAGTTTTGAAACAGTTCAAAATTCTGGACTGATTCCATAACAGTGAGATTTCTTTAGGAAAACTTTCTCTGTTTTCTTTTTACTCACCTGCTGCAACTGCATTGTTGGTGGTTAAAAAGGGGGCAAACAAGGTTGGTGAGATTAAACTACCCTGATTCTCTCTGTTCTGTACCACTGTGGATTTTTCTTTGTTG
>JAOYMU010000192.1:92930877-92941463 GCA_025802295.1 Psammodynastes pulverulentus | reverse complement strand
ACTCTACTCTACTCTACTCTACTCTACTCTACTCTACTCTACTCTACTCTACTCTACTCTACTCTACTCTATTCTTCCTGCTTCCACCCTCTGTATCTTAAAGGCTAGGGGTAGTTATGGAGTCAGTAGGTTTGGGATGAGTTTGTTGGTATGGCCTAGTACCCATTTTCCAATTCAAGAGATACACTATGAGAGCTACCTATTAAAAATTTCACAAAATTCACCAGGCTTGCACCCCTCGCCTTTGAATTGTTGAAGAGTAATTTAAACTCTTTAAACAACAAAAAAGGAACCACCAGAGGGCATCAGAAACTATCATTTCACTTTTATTTAACAAGTTTTGAGTTATCTCTTCTCTGATGAACAATTTCATTTTTTTTTCTCTTCTTAGTCCATTCAACTCCCATCAAATTCCAGAAGGAAGGTGTTTTCTGTTATTTCTGGTTATTTTTCTTTGTTATACAGTGCCAAATTGTTTATTAATTATTTACTAGACTTGCTAAAGGGGATAGACTTTATGAAAAGGTGCTCACATAGAAGAAAATGAAGACAAATGGCTAGTGGAACATGTAACAGCGAGAAAATGACTCAAGGGACAGAAAGAATTATATATATTTTAAAATGTTAGAAATGAGGAGGGAGTAGCGGTTCCCATTCTAAATATTTCTCCTAGCACACCAGCTTAGAATATTTTCCAATAATTGCACAATAATCCAGCATAATATTTGTACCAAAGTATTTACTTTTGGGAACAAAAAAGGGAAAAATGTGGATATAATTTTCTAATGAAATGTAAACTAATACAGAAGACAATGAATTATACAGTGGAGGGAGAGTTGTGACTGAATAAGGATATTTTCTAAAACTCCAAATATGCAGATGAGAGTAGATGAAAAGGAATAGTAGAATTCCCAGGCAAAAGGAATGGAAATTTTATCTGATTAACAAAACTAGTACTTCTGTGCTGCTGATCTCCAGAAGACCACTAGTGGGCAGCAAACCATACTGGAAACATACGGGTAAATAGGCAAAGATACAGGAGTTTCTGATATCTGATACATTATTTAAAATAATGTAACTGTCAAAGTTATTATGAAAGCACTCTAAGGACTATGGTGTAATAAATGCAAGCTCTGTTTAAAATTAAATCAGTGTTCAAATTCTTGCACCCTTTTCTACCATCCACACTGCTGCTCTCCACATTTTTTGCACAGAACAAGTGCTTTCATCTTTTTTTGTTTAGATAATAGCCCAATCTAGATTAGGCCTGTTTGGTTATGATTGTGTTGAGTCTTAGAAATGAGCAACTGGCTAAAGGTATGTGAAAGTGGAAGCTAAGCAAGGCCTAGGTTATTTGATATCGAGTGGCAGACCACCAAGGAATACCAGATTGTTGGTTAGACTTATAGTTTTTAAAGAGCAGGCCAGACAGATGCGGTGGTGAACCACTTATGCAACATTGTTGAAAAAAATTGCATGGATGTGCTATATTTTCATAGGTGAATGGGGGCACTGAGCAGGTAAGTGGTAACATATGCTGTGATGTCATAATACAAATATTTTTCATGCATGTTGGATACCTTATCCTCATTTACCAATTATATTTTTGTGGCACAAAATAAAGGAGGGATCGTGCAGGTTCCACCTTTCATCTCTATTCTTAAAAGGGCTGAAGCTAGAATAACCACGCTAATTAACCGCCATATTGTTTCAGGTGACTCTGGAAAGTTTCTGCCTTTTGAAAGTATATAGAAACATAGATAAATGATTACTATGTCCTCTTCTCTTTTTAATTCTTGCCTGATGTTTATGTTCTTCCCTGTTTTTGCCTGCCTTTTATCCTGTTTTTACCAGTTAGCTGTGTTTGATCTTTGATGATATTTAATGAATATACCTCAAGCTATGTATTATTTTGCTAGAGTAAGTGCATACTCTGATCCAGCTGAGTGGGAGTGTCCTCGGTGCAAAATAAATAGAAAATTATCCACAGTAATTTTCCAATGAAGTTCTTGCATGCAACATTGTGATAAAAGCATGAAAGTGTGGACTCTACATTATAATATTATGTTTCATCATTTTGGCTACCGGTAGCTGCAGATGCTTATGGATGCACTTCCCTGAAAATCAGTTACAGTATCTACTAGTTTCATTGTTTCTCTGTAATGCTATGCTGGGAAGTTGTGGTAGGAATCTGTTTAAAGTCCACACGTCTTAGGTGAGGGGCAATGTAGATTCCGTAACCTTGCTTCAGGCAATGTAAACAGAAAATTTGCCATACATTTCAAATATTTTTATAGCATTTGTGGATTTCATGGTAGATCCTGAGGTGGTCCTCAAGAAATTATTATGGAATGTGTTCTCCAAAGGAAGAAATTAAAGAACTTCTCCAGATCACAGCTCTTAAGCAGACAACCGATCCTATGACATTTATTTCACAGATAGAATTCCAACCATCTTCAGTTTATGAATTGTCAGCTATGGAGACAGCAAAATTTAGGGTAGCTTGATTTCTTGCCAGTTCTGGGATGGGAGGGAAGCAGGGCAAAGAGCGCCTAAGTGTGGTTTAAATGTATAGCGACCAAACTTGGATTAGAATAATGTTAGAATAACATTAAAATTAGAATAACTCATTTCCACAGACCTTTGATTTTGCACTGGCACTGGGTGTAAACCTATGGGAAGAAAATGACAGGAAAAGAGAGAGCACAGAGTGGATGGTAGAAAGGAAAAGAGAAAAGTGATATAACAAATATTGATTGAAGAGGGGGCTTTTTAAGACAGAAAATGCAGCTAATAAATATAGTATAAGAGAATAAGTATGGTAAAATAGCAGGATACATAACCTTTTCATCTCAACTGCAGCAAAATGTTCTTCTAATGGGTGTAGAAGCAGTTCATCTTTTCAGAGAAATAATAGCTTTGAAAAATGGTAAATGGCGATAAGCATTGCTTTCTCCCTTTACAAAAAACAAATGTCAACATGAGACTTTTAAAAAATGAACTTTTACATCTCATCTGGGAAATATTCCAGATTCAAAATTACAGATAGTTTTTCCTCTTTTTTTACTTAATAGAGGCTGGAGAAAATTCTAACAGCCAGATACCCATCATAGGACTTCTTCATTTTTACATCCAAACCCCCAAACTGTTCAGATTCCGAATGAAATGCAAGTAAATCATAAAGCTGTACCCCTCTCTAAAGGTGCAATATTATTTCACCTCTGGAAAACCTCCTGTTACCTTCCTGTGAAACTGAATGATGATCCCCACAACAGACAACCCTACCCCAAACATTGTCTGGAATTGGATGAGCAAAGAAAAACACATTTTTGTGAGCTCCAAGCTACAACTAACAAGACAAGGAGATTAAAGTATGTCCATTAGTCTTCTCATAAGGGTGAAGCTGATTTATTTACTTGTTTGTTTGTTTGTTTGTTTGTTTGTCATATTGCCCCATTTCCCATGTGAGATAATTTTAAGGTAGTATATTTTAATAAATAATCAAACAAAATTGACTTAACCACAACAATAACACTTCAACAAATTTAAAACTGAATATAAAATTTATATTGCAAGAAGAACTAGCATTCCCAGAGTATGAAAAAATCATACTAAAAAAATCTGCAGTGGGCCAATGTAATTCAGAAGTTCTGTATATCAGATTGGGGTAGATAGTTTACCTACCTTTTTCTGTCCTCTGTTACCATCATCCTTTGACCACTGATAAGAAAGGCAAAATAACATCAAAGACAAGAGTTCTTTAAAAAGTCACATTTTCAGTGAGCGTCTAGGCCAGGGCTGTCAATCTCCTGGCCCATGGGCCAGATGCGTCACGCACTGGACACGCACACACCTGATTTAGCGAAGGGGGAAGAAGTCCCAATATGTCACATGACACCGCAGTGATAACGTGAGTTTGACACCCCTACTCTAGGCCCTTGTCTGGGAGGGAGGGAAAGAGTTCTCACTACTAAACTGTTCAACTGGAACGGATTAGCTGCTAATTGATCACAGTTGTTTTGTTTTTTTAAATCCCAGGCCAAAAGAATCCTCTTTGGATTAGTTGTTGGTTCATTTGTCTGGATAAAGCTGTTCATACAACTCCCTAAATTCTTATTAAGGCACATCATACAAACAAGCCAATATGCAGGGGAAGAATGATTGGTCTTGCCAATGTCCTCATCAGTCACTTGTCTCAAGTGACAGTAATCCAATAGGAAAGTTCCTTTGGCTATTCAAAATGAAAAGGAAGGTGATAGTTCATATCTGTTACTAACTAAATGCCTGTAGAGGCTACTAAAAAGCAGGAATGTTAATTTTTTTCATTGAATAAATATAGCCTGGAATTGTGATTTTTAAAAAAAACCCACCCCCAAAACCATGGTCAGAAATAAGGATTCTCATGCCAATGTAATATTAGAATGAAAGAGGATTAGAGGGATCAGGAGTTTCTATCAGTGTATTTGTGCTTCAGCAGAGACGGGAAGGAAAGGCACTCATGTTACACTAAAGTGGCAAGATGCCCAGGAACTTTACACTCCGAAAAAGACGCAGGCATGCAAACAATTTCCTTCCCTCATTTTCTCCTATGGAGTTTTAAGTAGTGTAACTTGGCAGTTGTTCCAAGGTTAGGATGATACTCAAACTGCATCAACCCAAGCAAGTGTCACTTGACTGGCCAGACCTCTCACAAGGGTGGTGGCATAGGAGAGTGGTCAGATACATGTGCTCCTCAACTTACGACCACAGTTGAGCTCAAAATTTCTGTTGTTCTGTTCTGTGGAGACATTTGTTAAGTGCGTTTTCCCACATTTTATGACATTTCTTGCCACAATTATTAAGTGAATCATTGAAGCTGTTAAACTAGTAACCTGGTTGCTAAGTGAATCTGGCTTTCCCATTGACTTTGCTTGTCAGAAGAGCGCAAAAGGTGATCACATGACCACAGGACAGGACAACCATCATAAATATGAACCAGTTGACAAGCATCTGAATTATGATCACCTGACCATGGGGATGCTGCAAAGGTTGTAACTGTGAAAAATGGTCACTTTATTCAGTGCCATTGTAACTTTGAACGGTCATTAAATAAACTGTTGTAAATCGAGAACTACTTGTACATGCTCTGGACACAGAAGAGTAGATGACTGGATTCTGCTGTGTAAATTTATGACTGTCAAGAAAGGGAAGGAGAGAGGAAAGATAGTTGGATGCCCTGGCTTTCCAAGACAAGACGATTTCAATGTTGAAGCTACCATACTGTTCTGGCCAAGGCTTCCTGAGACAGTAACAATCACATGCTTAGTCCCCAAATCCCTCTTTTTATTTCAACAGCTGTCAATTATGTTCATTCACAGCCCGTAATGAGTCCCAAACAGTTTGTAAATAGTCCGACAGAAGTCTGCCACAGTCTTTCGGGATAAGACTGATAAGCACCCACCTTTATCTCCCTTGAACTGCTGTCAATGACCTAATTGCCAATTAGCTGTGCAAGGCCAAATGGAGCACCAAGTCAACATGGAGTTTCAAAGTTTAAACTGACCAGAACAAAGTTGCTTCCTGCAAAGGCTCATCCTTTATGTCTTATGGGAGGGGCCAATCTCCAGCAGGCTCCCGCCGTTCCTCTGCCTTGCTGATGTCAGATTCTGGAGGCTCCGGAGTCAGCACATAACTCCCTGATAGCCCTGACTCCATCTCTGCATCGGATGTAGACCCCTTGTCTGACCCTTCCCCAGACTCCAGGACTGGCCGTTGTTCCTCCCCAGCCTCCTCGCCGTCTGACTCTGCTACCAGTTCCACAGGCTGCCAGCAGACCATAACACATACGTCTACTAAGTAAAATAAAGATAGAGACCTTAAGATGACCGGAAAAAAGACTACTTTTCCCTTCACTGATTTTCCTGTTTGGCAACAGAACAATATGGAAAAAAGCAACAGCAGCAACAACAAATTAAAAGAGGATATTTCATTCCATCTGACAGATAAGAGACAGGTACCGAGGTGGGAAAGAGAAACATCTGCACATTTGAATTGTCAAGGCCATGGTAGAAACTTAAAGATACCCACTTTAGATTTGTTCTCTTATCCTGCTTTCCAGCTGGAGCAGGTCACTGGCAGGCAGGAAATGTCAAGCAATCCATTGGGTTGCATTGTTTGGTGGGACATGACTCATTCTCTCATAAGTGTGTATCAAAGAGATCATAACAAAATATAAAAGCATGGGAAAATTACATCATTGTTATAATTAATATATAATTATTTGCTTACCATGACCTAATACTGTATCCTAAATTGAATGAAAGCCTTCTATGTCTTGTTTCTTTAGGAAAGAAGAGCAAGTAACTGAAACCCCCTCCCCAAAATATCAAAACCTGTAGCAGAGCTGAATACTGTTTTTTCCCCACCTCTCATAATGAACATATATTTTCAATGTCGTATTTCTCTTCTGATGACTTACATTTATTTTTCTCACTTGGAGGTGATAAAACATGCCAGGTACTATATGAAACTATAACTTTAAATTCTTTCTTTCTTTCTTTCTTTCTTTCTTTCTTTCTTTCTTTCTTTCTTTCTTTCTTTCTTTCTGCCCACCCCCCCCCCCCAAATCCGCCTTTTCTAGAGGCAAGCCAAACACATTTAATCAGGTTGTTTATGGAGGATGATTCAGAGCAGAGCTATGGGTGACTCATTGGTTTTGGACTCACAGCCTGCTGAATGTCTCAGGGAGGGGGAGCAGTCAGTATTTAAACCTGAACTAAAATCAGTTGCAGCTAAAAGTCTAAATTATACTGGTTGACCAATTTTGCCAGGCACATTCCTGGATTAAAAAAACTGACCCAAGAAAGGGCAGACCTCAGAACTGATGATTTGCCCCATTACAGATCCACTGTCCCTCCCCCTCGTGACTTTTATCTTTTAGAAACAATAATGCGACCCGATGTTGTTTGTGGCTAATGTTGCCAAAAAGGTTAAAAGACAGGAAAAGCCATGAGCTTTCAGGTGGACTGTAATATGCTACAAAAGCTAACTATTCTAAATGGCTTTATTGCATTAAACATGAAGTAAAGAAAGTTCAAGAGACAACACACCTTCCTTTCACTGAATTGCAAAACAAATACTAAATGAAAGGCTGTCAAAAGCCCTGCCTGTTTGCATAATGCTTGCTGATTCATCATTTGCGGTAGATTGCAAGAGCAAATGGCATATAGGAAGCAGAGATTGCAATGCCCCTTGTAAATGACTAATGAATTACATTTGCAACAAGAGTATACTGTCTTGTAATTTAGACTTTTGCTGGTATATTACCATCATGGAATTACATAAACAAAATATATCTGGGGCATAGCCTGCCCCAAAGAGTTAAATTTGATTAGTAATCAAATTAGTACTCATTTGGTAAAAGTCCACATATTATGATTGTAGCATTATTAGCTACATAGATATGGATTTAACATTAATTTCAGGTGTTTTAATCATGTATGTTTATTTTAAATGTTTAACAACACATGAACAAATACCAATATTCAGCCATAAGATGTACTGGTTTCACTGTGAGTAAACCTACATAGCAGGGATAATATATATGTTAAGTTTTACTTGACCTTTGAATGGAATTGTGGAAGCTCTACTCCAGAAAGGAGAAACTGAGATGAAACAAAAATTGGATTTAACTTAATCTAATTTATATTTAATTAAGAGGATATAAGAGAGCCAGTTTGATAGAGTGGTTAAAGCACCAAGATAGAAACCAGGAGATTTTGAGTTCTAGTCCCATTTTAGGCATGAAGCCAGCAGGGTGACTTTAGGTCAGTCACTCTCTTTCAGCCGTAGAAAGAGGAAGTGCAAATCACTGCTAACATTTTGTGAAAAAAACTGCAGGGAATTGTCCAGGCAGTCACCAGGAGTCAAGACTGACCCAAAGGGGTGCGCACATGCATGCACATAAACACACACATGTAGATAAAATTAATATAATCATCCCCCTGATCATGCATTTTTTACATTGAAAATTATACTAAACAACTTTCTGAGGTCATTGAGGTAGTTCAGGAACTGTGTGTGGACTCCTGACTCAGTTCTAAATCAATCACAAAGCTTTGTGAGATTCAGATTTTTACTGCTTTCAAAGAGTTTCTTCTCATCCAGATTTAATCCAAATCACTGAAACCTTGTTTATTTAAACAGAGTATTAAAAATGTCCAAAGTGGTAAGGATGCCTTCAAGCTGAACTCAACTCTTAGTGACCACACCAATGCATTTATGTAGTTTTCTTGGCAATAGGACCAAAGTGGCTGCCACTACAGCTTTTTGGGGATTTTTTTTCCAACTCATCCAAGTACTAACAAAATCCAACCGCTTAGCTTTTTGAATTTAGCCAAGGATAGCTGTGAAATTGCGAAACCATACACCTATTTACTGAATATATAAATAGAGCTTTTTTTCCTCTACAAAAATGCAGGCTCACATATTTCTCACAGTTTGAAAAGCAGTGCCTCCATTAACATTTTCTATTTATTACCCTTTTCTAATGCCATATGCACAAAGAACCTGCAGTTGATCAGTTACACCAAGGCTGTCAAACTCCCGGCCTGCAGGCCAGATGCATCACACACTGGCTATGCCCACACCTGGTTTAGCGAAGGGTGGAAAAAAATCCCAATATGTCACGTGACAACACCATGAATTTGACACCCCTGAGTTATACTATTTGCTGCATTTTCTTTTATTCCAAATGAAAATGTTCATTGCTCTTTACATTAAGGAGCCAATAAAATGGTGGAATAAATAGTTAAGACAGAGCAGGGACTTTGAATATTGGTTTTGTGAAACTCTCTTGAGCCCTGTTCATATAGCTGAGTAATTGGAACATACGAAATGGCCACAGTAAATACTCCAAATTGGAGGTTACAATGCATGGCCGACCATTCCAATGTAACTGCTCATTAGGCCAAATGGTTAAGATCTCACAGAGGCTTTGAGGCAATGTGTTTTTTGGGAAATACTCTACTATGATAACTTGATCCAACCTGAAACAAAGCTCAGTTACCCCTGGTCATTCTACACATCTCCAGGTCATTGTCCAGTCAGTCCAGAAACAGAAAATGGTGACAGAAATGGGATTTGTAAAATTCTACAACATGCGGAAAAAGGGATCATGGTCAGACACAAACCTGGATCCCCAATGATGCTGAAGGCTTAGAGGTTCAGATTAAATAAAAAAAGTGCAGTCAATCCTGATTCGCTGATATTTAATTGATCAACTACACCGAGTGAAAATATGTTTAATGCATTTATTTATCTTTTCAATTTATATGTAGCTCCATTTTTAGAAACGCCGATGCTCAGAACTCTCTTTATATTAGAAAGTATTCTAATATAGATTTTCTTAGGACAAGATATAACAGTGAGAACCCACAATGTGAATGCCTTTTCAAAGGGGATTAGACACATTTAAAAAGATTAAAGTTATCACTGTTATTGTTTGTGATGAATACAGAATGGCTGAGCTCTTTTATTGCATTAACTCATAAATTATGATTTACAGATTAAAGTGCCTGAAGCCACACATTGTGCTGAGCCTAAATAAAGCAAACTGCATTGTGGTTTAACAGAGTGTGGAATCACAATCTGATAGATCTAAGCAGAAGATAATTATTGCTCTTGCTTAATTGTTAACTTCCAAAAGGCATCTGACTGATAGCATGAATACAGAAAGCTGCACATAGGTCTTTGGTCTGATTCAGAGTAACTTATACCATTATGTAAAGCCCGTGATTTTCTATAAATGAACATTCTTTACAGTTTCATGTTTGTCTCTTTCAAGTCACACAGATATGGGTGTGGCATGAGAACTAAGGAAGCTGACAATTGTTTTAGGTGTACATGTTAGGGTTTATTGCCTTAACCTTGTGTGATTTGGCTGGTGAAGCCAGTAGCTGATTGTATTGTTTTTGGCTAGCTTGTACAATAAAAGATACTATTGGGAATATTATTATTTTTTCTCTGTTTTCACTACTGGCTCTGAATCTGAATTACTGAGAATAATACATCTATCTAAATTCTGTGTACCACCTTGAATATCACTGAGAGCAATTTAGAAATACGTCAAAATAGTGGAGTGATCAATTATGACTACTGTTGATTGATAATTGATAATAACATTAGTTGTTTAATTATTTATCACTTGTTCCTGTTCATAGAAATTACACATCTTTGTACAATTTTTAGCATTTATCTTTCTATTTATTTCTCTGTTAAAACATGATTTAGATACAGTAGGAAATAACCATTCTGCTTTATGATGGCTCCAAATCCATCTGGACATGCACCTACAATTTCTATAGAGAGTGGCTGGGTTCATGTATCACACCAAGCCAACATTTTCTTTAAGCACAATTTATAAACTACATTATAATGATTTTCATTATAGCTATAAGCTATCAGTCAGGGATTATATTTGAAAACTGTCACATTCACTCACTGTACTAACATCAAACTCAAGTCACCTTATTAGCAGCAATAGCAATAGCACTTTAGATTTATATACCGCTTATCAGTGCTTTTTACAGCCCTCTCTAAGCGGTTCA
>JAOYMU010000192.1:92837014-92848875 GCA_025802295.1 Psammodynastes pulverulentus | reverse complement strand
GTGAATGTTTAATAGAAAAATAGTTTATAAATAGATGTTTTCTGTTTAATGCCACTCCCCTAAGTTAAAAAAAAAAATCCGTTTATACTATGCTTTATGCTATAGCGCCATCTGCCTGTTTTTAGAATATGCATTTTTTCATGTTTTTAATTTTGCTTGCATAACGTTATTTCCTCTTCTATTTCCATGAATGGACTCTCTTCATTTAAATGTTCTTTAAAAAGACAGAATTCATGGTTTACCTACTCACAATTATTTGCATATAGCATTACAAAACTCCTTCCTTTGGTAGGTTTGGTTTAATTTTTAGGTAATTAAAAATTCTACCAAATATAGGAATATAGCTGAGGTTAATCCCACATTGGCTTCTAAAGCTAAGAATAGACCTGTTAATGCTGTTTAAGACTGCCATTTTATTTTTGTCTTTGCAGGAACATGCATCAATTAACTCAAATAATGAAGCAAAGAGTTGGTTGCTTTAAATGCTAATTCAGGTTTCTTAAGAGTCAAATGAAATGAGGGAACAAGTATTAAATGCCTGTTCTTGCTTTTATTTCTTAGTTATAAATCTGAGTTTTATTTGTTCTAAAGAATGTCTCCAGTGCAAATGCTGCCTAAATTATCCAAAGAAAGTCTTCACTCCTCAAAAATAAGTTGTTTTGAATGGCTCTAATAAATAAAAGCTAATAAAGCTTTTCTCACAATAAAGTTGTGCTAGTATAGGTTTCTTTTTGTTCGTTTGCCTCTCCTGGACAATACAAATAGGCCAGTTTTCCCATGTGCATATTTATATGCCCTCAATAAAATGCAAGACTTTATTCTTACATCATAAATAAAAAATATGCACAAACCTGCATATTTAAACAGCTTAAGCTTGACTTAACGATCATCTATTTAATGATGGTTGAAATAGGGAAAAGTGATTGTTGACCTGTCTTCAAAGTTAGGACCACTGCACTACCACCATATAATTAGCATTCAGGCACTTGCCAAACCAGATCACATTTACGACACATAGCAACAACCTGTGGTTACCTGATCATGATTAGTGACCTTTCCAACTGGCTTCTAACAAGAAATATTGATTGGGGGAAGCTGAATACACACAACAAATGTGATTTGCTTCAGGACCATCTTTAGTGCCAATTGTGGTCATAAGTCAAGGACTACCTGTACAGTATGTATCTCATGCAAATACACTTTGAAAAGATGTTATTTCTTGAAAAACGAGCAATCATTTTTCTCTTGTTGGGCATAGGAGAAATCAAAAGGTGCTGTCTCATCTAAACCTAGGAAGGAAGAAAAGAAATCCAAAACGCCCAAGAAGGTAAGAGATTGTTTAGCATAACAATTTTACCTAGTATGATTTGTTCCACTTTCTTCTCTTGTATGAGCTGGGAAATTTCTAAAGCATGTTAAGTGCAATTTTTAAGCTTATTCCCTAACCTCTATTGTTAGTCAGGAAGCCTGATTTTTTAAAAATCTTGTTCCATTACTATCACCTACTAGAATAGAAACTATGTTGTTGTACTCAGTTTGAGCAATGTGAAACAGTGGGATTACAAGGATGACTATAATCAATTGAAACTATACCTTAGCCTGAAACGTACTTATGGGAACATTATTCCTAAATTTCATGCAGAAGCTGATGATCCTCTGGAGATTTTATGGGATCTTGGTACATAATTTGCCTAAATTCATATGCCTATTTAATACTAGCTTCTACCTTAGTTATTTAAACATGTAAATGATACCTTTTTTCTGTTTGTCATGCTTATATTGGGGCTGGGAGGGATCAAGTCTGGAGTGACCTAGATTGGGGTGTCGCCTTAGCTAACAATCTTTGGAATTGCTAGTCACTAAGTGATACGGTCATGCTTTATGACCGTATCACTTAGCAACAAAAATTTCATCCCAATGGTGGTCAAGTCAAGGATAACCTGTGTAATAAAGAAATACATACACTTACTATTGGGTGCCACTGCTCTGAACAAATGTTGGATCTCTAGACACATAAAGTACCAATTAACTTTAAGAGAGAGAGTTTTAATGTGTGAAAAGCTTTTTACCTCAGTCCCTGTTTTTTTATAATTTTGTCTATTTCAAAGTCTTTATTTTCCATTTTTTTTAAATGGCCTGGCTAACGCATCACACTTTAGTATGGTTTGATTAACCATGTCTTATAGACATATTTCACAGAACATGCTAAGCCAAAACCAGCTCCCCCAAGACATAATTCATAATACAATATGTGAACTCAGTGTTTACTACATGGATGCAGTAACTAATGTCATGATTCTTTTTTTCCTCTCTTTTAAGGCAAAGGAGCAATCTTCCACTGCAAAATCTGAAAAACAAAAAAAAAGTTAAATGTCATCAGGTAAGGCAGTCCTAAGTTATCTATCATGCATATATAATATGCACGCGATTCAGAATGAATTAACATTTAGAAAATCTGTCGTTATAAACCCTGACGTCAGAATAGGTTTTTTACTTTTTCAGAGATTAGTACTCATAGCACATAATTCTAATGTCCTAAAAAGTCTTTCCCACATGGAGCCTTCTTTGTAAGATGTCCTCTTACATCTTTCCCATTAGGGATCCATTGCTGTATACTTGAAGTAGCAGTTGGATAACTTACACGATGCATCAGCCCCTTTTTGCAGTCCCTGGAGGTCTCTCCTGAAAATACCAACACCAAAATACAGAGGCGCGCTTTCTCCTTGTTTCTTACAAATAAGAAATAAAACCAGATCATTCACAAAACAAATAAGCTTGCTCTCTCTGGTGATAATAGATCACTGCCATAATTCTTGAAGTTGGAATAAATCATTTTAAAAAACATATTCTCCCTGTGACTGTTGTTGGCTGTCCCTGAGCTAATTTTTTCTACAGACCTCTGGTTAATTTTGAAGCACACTGCAAAAGATAAGTTCAGAACTACAGTAAGACCTCTTTCCCAGCCATTTGGGAAGAATGTGAGAATGAGTGTGCCCACTGTCACCATCCAGCTTTTGCTTATGCCCCATCAGGCTCCCTGATAAAAAAAAAAAAACCTTTGATTTTTTTTTTTAAAGTCTGCTAGCCTTTTTAAGGAAACACTAGTTTTTACTCTTGGGAGCAAAAACAAATTTGATTAAACAAGGAAATAAGGTTAAGTAAGAGGATTCTATTTATATGAAACATCATAGATGTAATGTTATATTCTTATATCCTGTTTTTTTGTATTGAGTCAAAAAATTGAGATTGAACAGTTCTATACATTCTATAAATAACATTATTGGTTAGTTTAAGTCAACCCTGTTTATCCTGCTAATCTGGATATTTTAGTTTTCTATTTTAAAATTCCCACCGCAGCTGCTGAATGTTATGACAAACTTCCTTTTAAGAATAGAATATATTTTTATCTTTTCAGAATGTTTATCACCAGTGTGAAAATTCTTTATTTTGATGGACAGCTGCATTTGAACAAAAGCAATTTTGCAAAAAGATAGCATCTTGGACATTTTATGGTATTGGACTGTTTTGGCATGCAAAGCATTTATTTTGCTATTTTCAAGGATGAACTCACATTTTCTAGACACTTTATTGTCTGTATTATTGTCATTTTCTTAAGTTTTGAGAAGAAAAGAATGCTTTATATTTTGTAAGAAAGATATTTCTTATGGATTTAATAGGAGTGAAATATGCAAAATTTTGCACATAATCTACCCACAGTGCCTCTAAATCTCAGTGAGTCTAGGCTAGTTTGTTATAAAAAGGAATGCTTTAAACATGAATTTGGTTGCCTTCTTATTTAGGCCAACTGTCTATGAGTACTTTTGCTGGAGAATACTTAGGGGAATATGAGTAAATGGTTGCAAAGTTTTCAAAATTGGAGCAGAGTAGAAGCTTCTATGTTGGCTTCTTATCAAGTAACGAACAGTGCCATCCTCTAAAACTTGCATTGTATACAAAGCATTTGTGCTACATCTTGTCAAGGATATCTACATTCAAACATAGAGAAAGGTAACTGTACTCTTCCCAGCAACCCCCTCCCCCCCAACTGTTCTATACTATCTGCTTTACTCTGAGCAATATGTAACACAAGAGCTGAATACATAGGATGGCATAATATCCATCCCAGGAATTGAGAACATGCAAAGAATCCTTATCCTAGTGCAGTGTTTTTCAAACGTAGCAACTGTTGAGATGTGTGCCTTTCAATTCCTTTAATTCCCCAGCCAGCTATTCTGAAGTTTACACATCTTAAAGTTGTCAAGTTCAAGAAACTCTGTCCTAATGTATAGATATATGACATAGCTGATTTCAGAATAATTCTTAATCAGATTTCAGTGCTTTCCTTTCTTTAAGTATTCCATGCAGGGTATGTGAGAGATGGATATAGTTCCAGATTCAAATGTGCTTTGAAATCTGTCTACCCACTTGCATGTTAAAATGATCACACCTGTTCTTAGGCAGCTATAAACTAAACCAACATTAGTTGCTCCAGCAATCTTAGCTGTGTGATTCCTTTTCACCTGCACGGGGATTAAAAGAAAGAGCATTGTGTTTTCTATCACAACGTTTACTTTTTTCAAATGGATTCAATAAAAGATTTCCTTGTGGATTGCATCTTTCATACTGAAGACCATGAGACTGTCCTTAATTACATGTAATGTCAATACTGAATTGTATCTGACATTCTGTGGCACACTAATAAACATTTTATGTACTACTTTATATTTGTTATTTTGTATTCTGTTGCAACTTGAATTCTATCGAAAAATCCTTAAATGTGCTTTGTTATATCTTATCAATTTCTATTACCTAATCCTTAGGCATACACATTTCACAGACCAGTCCAACCTTGCTTTTATGTACTGCTGTGGATTATGGACTTTTCACATATTTTGCCACTAGGAATTGTGTCTTAATTATTGAAATTCAATGCTATAAATGATCACATTTAAAATAGCACCATACTCTGCCATTTTGTTAAGCTGAGAATACTAATATTTCAGGATATATTAACAATGCAGAGTCTCTTTGGAAATGATACATTCCAAGGCAAAGATACTCAACTTTACTCCCAGAAATCAGGAATACCGTAGTTTATTGCAACAAGGTTGTTGTGAAATCCATCAAAATCAAAATGTTTAATAAAAGCCGTTCACCGCAACACAAATGTATGACTTATGGATAAGTAGACAAATTAATGAAACAAGAACATTAATGAAGGAATGACATTCTTGATACAGATACCTCCTTCTATATTAGTTTTATACTATTATTCCAAAAATAAAGTACAACAGCATGCACCAATATATCTAATTAAAATTTCCTCAGTGAATAATTAAGCTTCTTGAAAGTGATCATTTTTTGCTACGTGTAATCAAAGAATTACACAAGCATCTTCATGCAGATAAATCTCGCTTAACAACAGTAATTGTGACCAGAATTTATATTACTATGCAATATGGTTGCAAAGGATGTTGTGTCATGACCCCATTGCTTAGTGATGGCAGTTCCATTGGTATCACTGAGGACTAGCTCACAACTTCCTGCTGACTTCCAATGAGCAAAGTCAATGGAGAAGCTGGCAGGAAGTTGCAAGTCCCAGGCAGCTCTCAAGCAGGCTGGCAAGTGGGTAAGTGGCTGGCATAGTGTGGTATAAGCACAGTGGGACCAGCTATTGCTGGGTGGGGGAACAGGGTTTATGACAACTCGCCATGGCCAATTCGCTACAGGATAATTCGCCATGGAACAAGAATTACACTAATATCAAAGTAATAGTGGACTAGAATCATGAAAGAAAGGGACAAAATGAAATATGAATGACAAAAATTAAAAATATTTTAAATAATTACATTGAGTTGTTGAAAATTCCTGCAGTGAATTGTCCCATGGCAAGTTGTTCCACAGTGAGTTGGCTGCAGCAAGCTGTCCCATTCTGAGAGAAAGATGTGTAGGCAGCAGCATTGGCATAGTGTGGCTGCTACTAGGTGGGTGAAGGTGCGCAAAGGGCAGCTACTAGGTGAGTGAAGGTGCGCAAAGGTGAGATGTTATAGGCATGGGCAAGGAAATATAAGATCCCCAGGATCCTGTAGTCCATGGCCAGGCTATTCAGGAGAAAAAGTTGTGGGAATGAGAGTAATTTACAGTAGTCTCTTGTAACATTTCCTGCCAGCTTCCCCCTGACTTTGCTGGCAGGCAGCTGGCAGAGGTCACAAGTGGTAATGATGAAACTGTCATAAGCTGGTTGCCAAGCACCCAGATCATAATCATGTGACCATGAGTGCTAGGAAAGGTGAAGCTTCAAGGATTGATTGCCAGTACCACTTGTTCAATGCTGTTGTAACTTTCAACAGTTGATGAATGAATGGTCATTAACTGAGAACTACAGTGGAATGGCCACAATTGTGTACTAATTGTGTATAGTTTGGAGATGATACAAAATGAATTTTCCCCCTCTATCTCCTTGAAATTGTGCTAGAACAGACAAGAAAAGAACAGTTACCCTTCACTTATACACTGTCTTTTATGGTTTATAGTTGCCCTGAGTAGCAAAGTAATTCTCTTAAGCTCATTTTAACATTCAGTTACTGATAAATACTATTTAATTCTAGCCTCTGGAGTCTGTAGAGTTATTTTAAAGTAATGGTTACTTTAAAATAATGGCCATTACAGGTAGTCCTCGACTTACAACCATTCATTTAGTGATCGAAGTTACAATGAAACTGAAAAAGTGATTTAGGACTATTTTTCACACTTATGATCATTGCACACTTATAATCATGATCACATGATTAAAATTTGGATGCTTTGGCAACTGATTCATATTTATGACAGTTGCAGTATCCCGGGGTTATGTAATCACCTTTTGTGACCTTCTGACAAGCAAAGTCAATGGGAAAGCCAGATTAACTTAACAATCATGTTACTAAACTGCAATGATTCATTTAACAACTGTGGCAAGAAAGGTCATAAAATGGGGCAATATTCACTAACAACTATCTCACTTGGCAACAGAAATTTTGGGCTGAATTGTCGTAAGTAAAGGACTACCTGTACAAACTTGTTTGAAGCTGTCTATTGTGTCCAATCACACTTGGCCAATAAAGAATTCAATTCAATTCAATTCTATTAACAATTGTTATAAAAATACTTATGTAGAATATTGCAATAATAGTGGTAAAACTATACTTGTTTTCTTGCCTTTGTTTTCCACAAGCCCTAACTTAATCCAAATGGAATAATTTTAAATAATTAAGGAACAATCCTGTTGCAGAGATTTCTATCTGTTTATAGACAGTATGTATAGTTTTGAGAACTTACTTCTGTCAATTCTGAATCAATAGTTCGCATACAATTTCACACTTTGCTATTAATCCATAGCCATGTCTTGATTTTTTCAAGGTTCTTATCCATCCACTGGATATTTTCCTCAATTGTTTCTATTGCTTGTTGAACAGCACGGAGCTCTGACGTTTTTTTGTCCATTGAGCTGAAATAGTTTTTTACCTATTGAGGAAATACACAGAGAAACACAATTGATTCTTGAAGGATTCCTGCCAAAGTAGCAACAGAAAACTAGTTTTCTCAAAATAGACTTATTATTGAATACAGTATGCCATGGGATGGCATTCAAACTTATTTGATCATGCTTATCTTTTCCTTCTCACTATGTCTTCAACCAAAAAGGAGCTGTAAATGAAAAATACATTCCAGTTGACAAGAGGAGGAGGCGCATGGTTAGTAATGAGACACTCTCTTAAAAGATATGGATTATCCTCATATGCTTCCAGTCTCTGGATGGACATGAATAGTTGCAATTTTTTTCCTCCTTTCTGACAGAGGCTGCAGCTATCTCAGAAGTATTCATTCTCAAGCCCCACACATTTCCAAATGAAAAATGTAGGAAGACATACAAACAAAATGTAATAAATTGGGTGTATTACCATAGGTGTTGACAATATACCATTTCAAAACTAGACTTGTATGCTTAATGCACGCTGTCAAACTATAAATTATTTGTGCAATAACTATGCATGACACATTTTTTAAAAAGTCAATGAGGGGAGGGAACACGTGCTGAACACAGGCCTCCTCCTTCTACATTCAAGCAATAACACTCAAATTGGAAGTATAATGCACACATTGAGAATGTGGCTTGTGTGCTCATTTCAATGATGCTTCTTTTCTTATTCAAATCAACAGTCATTTGGAACACAATCAGGATATTTTTACAGCATAGAGAAATAAAGACTAGTTTTTAAAAATTTTAAATTTTGTAGTGCCAGATGCTTTGGTCATGTCAGACAAATTTTGCAAGGCCTACTGTCAGGCACAAAAAAATAGATCCACATTGAAGATTCAATTTAACTGTTATTGCTAAAAGCCTAGCACAGGAATCTTCTCAACTAACGGTCAATGCCTGATTCGAGTTAGTTAAGGGTCAAGGTCAATGGGGTTGGGGGAGTTGGACTTGGTTTGTTTGTTTGTCTAGGCCTTTTTTTCATCCCTCTCCTAGTTCTGTCAGTCCTTCTCCTACACCTAAATTGTTTACTAATTTGTTTCCAGGTACAATTGAAGGTTCTAGTTTGACTTACAAAGCCTCACATGGCTTAGCAGCTGGTGAACTTCAAGGTTACCTTTTCCAACTACAATTAACCCTCCACCCCAAGAAACTGCTTTTGGCCCCAACTTTCATGAGGGGAGGTGACTTGGGAAACTAGAAAATGCTGTTTTTCCATCAGCCCCCATATACTTAGTTATACATTCCTAGAAGGTAATGAAATTCTACTCTTCTAGAGGACTTTTGGAAGTCTGAAACTGGATTTTGTTACTGTATTAATTAATTGAATAGTATCGTGCTTTAATTTCTTGAAGTGATTTTGATCTGCTGATGTTATAATGATGTATTTTGTTGTAAGCTAGCATGGGTCAGTTATTTGGAAATCTCTCTGTGTGTGTTTATTAGAATCAGCTTAGTGTAGTGATTAAAAGCAGTGAAGCAGAAATTAAAGTTCTTAAATATGGCAGCCATCTGGGTGACCTTGATCCACTTACTCTTTCAGCCCTAGGAGAAGACAATGACAAATCCTTCCAAAATGTTGCAAAAAAATGCATGAACTTGTCTATATAGTTGCCATGTCAAAACTAGTTTGAAAGCACAAACATATATATCTTTATATACACAAACACAAAACTAAACATTGTTATATATTCTTATCAATTTGAGTCTGTCTCTATAAAAATGGTTTGCATTGATTTAAGATAAAAATATTGTGTCACAGTTACTTATATAGACTGTCAAAGATATATTTATTTACCTCAGCAAGCTGTTCCTTTGTGGAATATTGATTTGTTATGCCAGTAATTATGTGTGCAAGTGAGTGTGAGCCAAGGTCAAATCTACAAGAAAAACAAACAAAACCAACAACCAACATCAACAGAGTAAACAGTTTTGTAGGCTTCCTCAAAACAAAATAAAGTGTAAGAACATGAAGGTCATACATACTTTTTAACAAGTTTCTGCCAGTTTTCTTTTAAAAACTTCCAAGCTAATTGATATCCATAAGGATTCCTTCCAACACTGAAAATTATAGAAGGAAGTTCCTGAGTCTTTATTATATCACCTTGCAATGCTTGATCCATTAGCCTGAAAAGAACATGATCAAACAAGTTTTTCAGTTAAGCATGGATACATGAAATATGTGCAGAAATTTGTTAAGAAAATTATATCTCCTATTAAAGCGAGCAAGGAGTTCAACAAATATGCAGCTGTTTAATTTGTTCTCTCATTGATTCACTCAATAGCTAGTACTCCCCCAAAGTAATGATGTTCTAATTTTCTTGTCTAGCCCCATCTTGGCAATATTGTTTCACAAAACAGTATTTGATTTATCCTATGTTTCTAAGTGGCCTACATGCAAATGTATCAATTAAAAAAAACAGTTATTTATTTGGAAGTTTCTTCTTTTATTTTTTAATACATGTAAAGTAGAATATATGCCCAACATAAAGGAAGTTGATGTTTTGCAAAAAGCTGATTATGAATGTGGGTTAACATATAAAGACTTGCTAGTACAGGAAAACAGGGAAAATAACTGACTGCAGAGGGATTTAGTTTTCAATAGTTTTAATATTTAGTGTAGATTTTTAAAGGACCAGGAATAGAATGAGATAAAATCTGTAATTTTTTGTTGAAATTCAAAATGGAAGAAAAGCAAGTTAAAGGGTCTGAAAGTTCCTGAAAGTTCAATGCAAACTTTTTAAGAACGATGTACCATTGTTGCATGACTCCAGATAATTTGTCTTTAAGATTATAAAGATACTTCTAATCACTCTTGGAAATGTGAAAAATATGAAAAGACATTTTCTCATGCATGATGTGAAAGAGCAAAAACATACTGGACACAAACGCATGAACCATACATGTGGTGATGCAGAGAGTTTTAAAAATTAATATTCAGATAAAATGAACTTTCTTATTAGTTTTATGAACTCTGAATTAGAAAAGATTTGTGGACGATTGGTCTTACATAGAGTAACTTTGAGGCTATTATATATACAAGGGTGGAAGACTACAGAAAGTCCTCAATTTACAAGCATTTGCTTAGTGACCATTTGTGAAGTTAAAACAACACTGAACAAAGTGACTTATGACCATTTTTCACACTTTTATGACTGCTGCCTCATTCCCATGTTCACATGATCAAAATTCAGACGCTTGAAAACTGGTTCATATTTATGATGGTTGCAGTGTCCTGGAGTCATGTGATCATCTTTTGCGACCTTCTGACAAGCAAAGTCTATTGGGGAAGCCAGATTCACTTAACAATCGTGTTACTAGCTTAACAACTGCAGCGAATAACATAACAACTGTGATAAGAAAGGTTGTAGGATGGGGCAAAACACAACAACTGAATTGCTTAGCAACATATTTTGGGTTCAATTGTGATCATAAATTGATGACTACCTGTTCAGAAAAATCAGTAATGGATGAGTGGATTATAAAGATGGCTGAGTTTATAGAAATGGCTAAATTGACTTGTTTGATTAAAGAGGGAACTACAACTACTTTTTAAAAAGATTGGAAATCCTGTATAGACTTTTTGCTGAAAATGAATAAAAATGAACGCTTGATATTTGTTTGCAGGAAGAAAGGAAGTATGATATACAATATGGAGGGTAAGGATGGTAATTGCTGTTTATAACCTCTGCAAAGAAGATTTTAGTCATTTTAGACATCTTTTTCTTGCTTTTCATTTATTCATTTTTTTTACCTTTTTATAATATTTTTCTGTTCTATGTTTCTGTAGTTTTTAAAATCTTTGTAACCTTTTAATAAAATAAAAAAATATTTATAAAAAAGCTAATTGTAACTGCGGAATGGCTTTTTAATGAAATAAAATTCTACTGACAAAATATAAATAAATATTAAATGTGCAAAAGATAAAGCTGAAGAAAATATAGTCTGGAACAGAAGATTAAAAGCTCTTGTTCAGCTGTTTTCTACCATATTTGGTATTTAAAAAATTGCCAATTCTTCCTTGTTCCATCCAAGCTTGAGCTACCCACTGACCCCAAAGGAATAGTAATATAAAACCACATTTCTGTCTAGCATGTTAACAACATGTGCAATTAATATATAATTAAACAATTATAATTTGATTATAATTGTTGTCCCCCAGAAACAGTTACTGCATAACTATTAAGTGATCGTGAAAATGTAAGAAACGGGTATTGAGAGAGTTACAAGGTTAATATATGTTAATATATGAACTAGTTCCTTTGAATTTCTGCCATTTGTTAGAAATGGTATAAGGTCTCCTGCTTGGGCAAGGGGTTGGACTAGATGACCTACAAGGTTTCTT
>JAOYMU010000192.1:92703305-92714672 GCA_025802295.1 Psammodynastes pulverulentus | reverse complement strand
AAATACTAACCCTAATCTAAATCCCCTTTTATTTTAAAACCCTAACTAAAATCCTAGGTTACCCCAGGCCGGCCTGCGGAAGAATATTTGCTATGTATTTGTCTTGAGGAAAGTACATTCTCATTCCCTATGAAAAAGTTACTCTTTTTAAATCTGGCATTCCATATTTTACTAATTGTCCACATAATTGGATTAGTAGATTTGTGTGCAAAATATATACATTAGTTTCTCATTAGTATCATCCATTTCATATATTTTTTTCAAAAGTAATGCTTTGCAGATTGATCTGTTATAGGAACACTCAAGTTACTTAGAGAAATGTATGCATTCCTCCTTGGATAGAGATTTTGCCCAGGTTATTTTAGTATGATATTATTATCATCTGATGGAATATTTGGATATTCTGTAAATTATCAATCCCTGGCCCTTTCAGCAAATTCTATTGCAATAGACTAGCTCTTTCAACCTCATGAGATTTGAATCAAGGACAGTCTTGCATGTGTCAATGTGGCTATGACTGAAGTGAATTCTTTAACATTCAGATATGACCCAACCCTGGATATGATTGATTATGACAAAAGTTAAGAATTAGGTAATATCTCTATTACATTTCTGAATAAAATACAGCTTCTGCATCCTTTGAATCACTGCTTTGTGAACTTTTGAGGTCTGTGGTGTCTAGTTCAATCAAATGTTTTAGGTTTCTTCATACATTATATTCTTCATCTTAATCTCTGTTTAAGGAAAAGAGCATGTGGAATTGATTTGAGCAAATGTGTTCCATTCACATATATGTCAGTGAGCTATTATGCATATAGAAGCAAAATGAACACATGATTGGCATTATGCAAGACAGCTATATTGTATGTATTATCTCTAAGAAGCAATGCAACTGATAAAGCAGATGATAGTCTTGCATCCCCCGGGCAAATATGCCACATTTCATTCAGTAAAGCTTCATAGTCAATTATCCTATTCTAAGGTGGTAAAGTCCATGCATAACTAAAGCATTTAGCCAACACTCATTGGTAAAATCAAGATTCAGAAGACTACAAAAGGCCAGATTGATAAGGGGACCTAGTCATGCAATACAGATCCAGAATTCAGGGAAAATAGGGCTAACAGGATCATGGCCAGATCATTAGATTCAAGGAACTTTCTTTAAGTCCTACAAGAAAGTCCCACAAATCCATGCCAAAGTAATACATTGATTAGATTAGACCTACTAGCAAGGTTCCACATTTCAAAGAATTCTTCATCAAGGAAAATTGTTAGAAATGCATAAACATAGGGGAGGAAAAAATGTGTGGCAATATATCATATTGCGCCAAAGTTTAATGTTAGACTAAACTACTGAAGTATCTCCAGACATATAAATTGAGATTTATTAAGTACATGAGTGGTGTTGGATTACACACAAAAAAAGCAAATAGTAACTGCTCCCTTTCAAAAAGCAAAATAAGAAAAATTGCCTTTTCAAACCAAAATTGTTTTCCAAACTCCATGTGATACTCATATGCTTTGATAGTTGAATCAACAAAAAAAATTATATAAATGTTTTATATATGTTGCTCTAAGATGTTGCTCAAGTGTATTCTGAGAAAATATGCCTTCTTAATGACAAGAATACAACTCTAGCATAAGGGATAGAAAATGGTTCATTTCTATAGTATCTTGTGGAACAGGTTAAATTCATCTTTTTCCAAATCATGTAAATAGCAGAAATAACTGTATTACTCAACAGGAACAAAAGACATGATACTACAATTGAAGAAGCATAAATAATTGCAAAGAAACTTGATAATCTCTGGATATGCTGGGCTATGACTAAAACAGTTGTCAAAAAGCTAGACAATAAACCTTTATAGGGTTTATTCAGTTATAGTTATTCACATGACTTACAGCAATTGCCTGTAATGCTAGTGAGTAAATCTTTGGCATTACAAGATAGCCTGCATGATGCACCATAGTGATTTGCAATGGTTGAATTTGGATATCTCCAGTTGTAAGTTGCTTCTATTAGAGTTGAGATGAGATAAAGTTCCTTTGTTGGGGATAACAAGAAAAACAATTCCCTTCATATTTGATCTCTGCTCTTAGAGTAATCATATTCTTAAAGGTATTTAGACATATGGCGCTAACTACTCTTCTGAAAGTCCACTAATCCTTTCTATAAGCAGCTTACTATGATGCACCTGTTTTTTGCTAATAGTCTAAAACACTGCAAGTGTGCAGCTGGTATTAACGCTTTGTTGTTAAAACATTCAAGAGTATGTGGGTTAAAATAAAGTATTAACCATCTTTTTTGGCGGGTAATGTTCCACGCAACAGGGTGGTTCATATGTAAAAGGAACGGACACCCAAGACTTTTCTGATGTGGACATAGTTCTTTTTAGCAAAGCTTTTGCCAGTTTAGAAGACTGCCAAACGACAACTCCAGAGGTCCTAGAAGAGTTAGGAAATTCCCTGATAAAATCCTCATGGACAAGCAGGTTTGAACTTATACTTATTTCATGTTCTTTTGTCTTCTACTTTGATTCTCCCTGCCCTCCCCTAATTACTATACAGTAAAGTCTTATTATATCTTTTACTTTCTTCCTCTTTTAAGGTTAATCATGCAGAAATGGACAAAGTTTTCCTTAAGGTTCTATTTTAAGTGTTATAAAAATCATCATGGTCACTCATTTGACATCATGCCTTGCTGTGACATGTTTGCATCTGTGTTATCAACAGGTAAGAGTGGCTATTATTGGGAAAGCGATTCTCCTTCCTCTCACCAAAAAATCACTACTGGGAGATCTACGTTAGTGTTTAGATTTAAACTGATGAAATATTTCCAGGTGCTCACAATTTGTAAGGTTTGGTTTTGGTTAAGATCTAAAGGTACAGTAGGTCAAAGCAGCATCATTAGTCTTATAGATTGCTTGGTGTTAACAGGTCCAAAAGAGAGCTTTTATTACAAGCTGTACCTTTGCAGTGATGATGATAAGATACAGCTGTACTCCATGGCCTTATTGAAGTACCAAGTTGAATTTGTCAAAGCATCAACAGAAATAGTGAAGGATTTCATACGTTTAATGAAGCACTGGTTCAAAACTTCATTTGCTGAACCAACCAAAGAAAATAAGTGAGTTGCTAGCATTTAAAGTTCACATTTTCTAGATCTTCGTATTTTCATGTTTCCCAGCTTTATAACGGGAAACACCTCTAATGCAGTAGAGATTTGAGTCACAGATTTATATATTTTTTCCATATCTTTTCCAGCTCCATATAATGGTTAATTTGTGAATTAGAAAATATAAATCAAAAGCTTGGTGGCAACAGGGGAAATATGAAGAAAGCTAAACCGCAGCTCTTCCTATGCAAAGAACAGTTAACAAATTGAAAGTTAAAAACAAAATGACATTTTGTTGTTGGTTTTTAGCATTTTGGGATTTTGACTTTTGCTATTAACCATTTCTTGCAATTGAAACTTGTCTGTCTGAATCTCTTTCTGTGCATTTAGGTTTCGCAGGCTTCCTTCCTCCTATACAATTGAACTGATCACCATTTATGTCTGGGAACTGGCTGGAAAGCCCATCTTTTTCAGCTTTGTACAGGGGATGAGAGCTGTCCTGAAGCTTTTGACTCAGTATCAAGATATATGCATCACATGGCACAGACACTACAGACTAAATTTTTCAATTTTCCAGAAAATGTTTTTGAAGCAAAGCAGGTATTAAGGTTTCTGTATATTTGATTGTTCTTCATTTATAGACTCAGTCTAGCAAACAGGAAGGACTGAGCTTGTGATATTTTCTATGCTGAAGGGTCAAACTCGATTTCATTGAAGTACACATCAGGGTTGTGTTTGACATGGGGGTGTGTGGCCATGGTTGGCATGGACAGCTCGATATCACTCATGTTGGGGGCTCCTGTTGTGGTCCGAGTGCTCTGCTAGAGAAAACAGGCTCCCGTTTCCGGGGCAGCCCCGCAACCCATGGGCAATGACACCCCTGTTCTATGGTCTCATTAGTGTATGGCTACTGTTTCAGTTATGAAGCACAAGTCTGCTTGCCCTATATTTCTGGGTTTTGCTCCAGATACATTTTAGTTGCCATCTGTTATTGCTACAGAAGGCAATACTGTACCAAAGCAATAGCACATGAGAATGAAGAGGATTTGTGAAAGGGACAAGAAAGTAGAGTGGGAACTGTAGACTGGATGAGAGGGGATTTATGCATGTGTGAACATTAGGAGTAGATGGACTCAACCAAGTGCCTTGTCACATGTCATATTTGAATGCCCAATAAATAAATATCACCTGCCAATATGGGATATTTTCTTGCTGTCTTAGACCATTTGTGCTGGATCCTGTTAACCCAACTTTCAATGTGTGTGAAAATAGCAATGCTTGGGATGAAGTAGCCCATGTGGCCAGACAGAGTCTCCTTAAGCCCCTCTTCAATGGCATAGCAGCAAAGAAGCCTTGGCTTTTTACAAACAACTGGTGAACTCAAGTAGGTCTTTATTACAATCATCAAGGTCTCCTACCACTAGCAGAAAGCCACCATATGAAAATAAAATTTACAGACAAAGAGCACTGGCACATATATATTTTACTTGCAATTTCCTCCCCTTTTCAAGAATACAATAGGAGGGCAGCTGGTGAATCAGAGGAGCTGACATCAGATATGACATTTTCTTTTACTCCACATATCCACAAATAGATGCACACAGCCTTTGTTTCTGTGACATTCCATCCCATGTTTCTAAGGTAAACATAGGTTTAGATTTGGTAAGATAAGAAATGGCAAGAGGAGAAAATTTAGGTTGAAAGCAACTGGTAACACTGAATGCAAATCAATGGGTCTGGCTGCTTAGAGTTTTCAGAATACTCATATTTAAATATAGGTCTAAAATAAAATCAGATGAACTTCTGTCCTTCTCTGCACCCTTCTATTTTCTTCTGCCTTGCAAGAGGCAGATTAGCTTTCTCCCTGGGCAAACTTGCTTCTCTTTTGACATCTTTGACATCTCATTACTAATTTAGGCTTCAAGAACAGTTATCCTAAAATAAATCACAGAATGAAAGAAGTCTTACAATAAGTTTTTATGCCTCAGAGAAATTAGCAATCACAGTAAGTCTCTTTTTTCTGTGTTTTACACTCGTTTGCTTTAATTTTCTGAGAAAGTTTCAGAACACTTTTACAAAATTACTGTCCAAATTCTACATATGAGGATGATCAAAACAGAATACATTAATGAAATACACAATAGCCATTTTTAATGATTATTCCAATTCTTGTAATTCTGTAAAGACAATGGATCTTATTTTAATACTAAACTATTTTTTGTAGCACAAGGATGACAACTGTAGATGAACACTGAAAAAAACTCACCCAATTTACTTGGTATGCTACTATATAGCATTTTGGGGCAATGTTGTGAATATAAGGTTATTCACAATAATACAGTAATATACATGACTCTTTTGTGTTATAGAACCACACTGCACCTGACAGTCACAGTAGATTGTCTGGACTGTGCTTGATGAACAATATATTGTGATACAGAAACAGTGAAGAGCTAAGCAGCCAAGATTACTGCTAAATCCATGACGAATGAAATGTTAATAGCAATGAATACTTTTGCTTGAAGGTCTTAAATTAAGCAATCTTAAAATCAGATTAAAATTCAGTTGTTAAATTATCATTGTTTCATGTGAAGATAGATGGGAAACCCTGTTGCAGGAAATATGCTGAATAATTCTAAATTACTGTTTTCAATGCCAAAATACATGAGATTTTTTGTTGTGGTGGTGGTGACAGTCAGTTAAGCTGAGAACACCTGAGAAGTGACTCCAAAGTGTTTCCGGACTTTGCATAAGAACAGCACCTCTCTGCTATTTTTGCAGAACAATCTGTCTTTTTTGAAGCTTCTGTGTAATCCTGAAAAAGGATGCATCTGCTTTAAGGGATCCAAATTTGAATTTCAGTTCAGAGCTGGTAGCTATAAATTCCAGTATTATTCTGACTCTTCCAGCATTGATTTGACATTGTTTTGATATAGCAGCCAGTCTTACCCTATTAAGTATTTACAGAATTTGTTTTTGTATGGGAACTTTGAATAACATATGTAATTATTTCAATTGCGGTTCAAAGATATTGCTTTCTTTTTCTGATTTGCAGAGGAAAATAAAGTAATATAGCAAACAATGCAGTCACTTGATTCCTTATTCAGAGGCAACAAGCTTGACATGTTATTTCCCTAATTTATTTAGCAAATTAAACCAAAGTTGGTACCTGAGATATTTTCCCCCTCTCTTAGGTGAAAAGAAATTGATACCGATTTGCTACAACTAAGTATATTTTAGAATTATTTCATTGGTTTTTTTGAGAACATGTCACTATTTTTAATATGAAAACTTGACTTTTCTCTATTAAAAAAGACTAGTAAACTTACACAAGTTTGGTTTTTTGTATATTTCAAGGATATTACTTTTTTCTCAAATGTCTACCAAACGAATAAACTCAATTAGTACACCAAAAGCTCTGATTAACAATACTTAAGTAACTGTGCTTCTTCTTAAAGAATTTAGAAGCCTAAATGTTGATATTACTTTAACAGCTACTATAAAAATCCCTCAGTCCATTCTCAGATTGTATTATGTCAGTTTTAGGCATTGCCCATCTAATGAAAGAAGGATAAACTGAAGTCTACATCCTTTCCTTGCTTCCTGGGAACTTTAGTTTGATATATAAGGAGTCCTTTTGTATTTGGGATACTTTCTTCTTATCAAGGAAAAAATCTGAGACTTTCAGCTTAGTACATTACACGGTACACTAGGTAAGGTAAACAGTTACTTCTTATTGATCTGAATAATCAAGATGCAGCCACATAATAATTCCATCTCTCAAATGTAGGCTAACGATAGCCACTGAGGGCTAGGCTCATGCGATCATCATTCGAAGAGGTAGTTGCAGAATCGCTATAAAGTTGACTCAGTGCCAGGCCAAGGATTTCTTTTTTTTCTTTGTAAAACCGCAACTCTTGCCCAGCTTTCCTTGCTTCTTCGAGCTCTCTAAGTGCCACTTGTAACTCTTGTGATATAATGCCCGGAATTTCTTGCTCTTTCATGAGCCAGTCCAGTGCCATATGACTTCTCATCCGTTCATCTAAATTGTACTGGGAATAGTAGGAAATCACTTCCTATGACCCACCCAAAAAGAAGAGTTAGCAATCAATATAGCAAATTAAACACATACTAAAATATAGATGTTGGAGAACCAGATAATACATCCCCCCAAAGAAGCATGTAATGAACTGCAGTCCTAATTGTGTAGGAGCTTTAATGTGAGCAATTAAGAGGGCTGTGACTGTGAGCCAGTCCGGTGTAGTGATTAAAGGTACTAAGCTAGAAACTAGGAGACTGTAAGTTCTAGTTCTGTCTTAGGCATGAAGCTAGCTGGAAGATTTTGGGCCAGTCACTCTCTCTAAGCCTAGGATAAAGCAATAGCAAACCATTTCTGAAAATATTGCCAAGAATACTGCAATGTCAGCCATATGACATAGACCAGAGCAAAAAAGAAAATCCGCATAAGGCTAAAAATACTTTTATTAAGGTTGGCTATAGTACCAGAATCCTGCAGGTCTGCACTTCCTTCATCTGTCAAGGTCATCCTTTTTAAAAAAAATTAATATAAGGCAACAGTCTCTGAAGACACCAGGAGTCATCACTGACTTGAAGGCACACTCAAAAGCCTTAGGTTAATGTACAGTAAGGACTGAATTATTTTTTAATGCCATAAAATTAGACATTGTTCTCAAAAGATCTGAAAGCCCTTTTAATTATTGCTTTCATATTTCCACACCCATTTGTTCACTATCTGCCATTTTGCATGCTTTTTGTCTATGTATAAAGTGCATCGCCAAATGGTACAAGCTTGTGTTGAGAAGGGCTGCCATGGTTCTTTAATAATGGGATATTTTATGCTACAGAATTTACATTTCAGTTTTTCATGTAGATACAATATTATTAAATCCTGCTCTCACTGAGTGAGTTCCTCCTTACCATTTTACCAACAGCAAAAACTGATTGTTAATTAACATAGTAATTAGTTACAGTAATAAAAATAAAACATGTTTATTGGACTGTATGAGATATTTCTCAGCATATGTTTAATATGAATTGAATTTTGCCTACTGAATTCTGTTTACTACCAATGTAAGCCAGAACAATCTATTATTGAAATCAGAGATTTCTTGTGTTTATTTAATTTTTTAAATGTTTGGTGTTATGTATATATGTTTTACATTGTTTATATGTATAGATACTATTCATCCCATCCCAACTCTTGTCCACAATTTCTGATTATACATTTTTACAACATTTTTCTTGGGAGGTCTCTGTCTCCTTATTGTATTTTCAATGGTTGGTCTTCTGAGCTGTGATGCCCAGTTCATGCTGCAATGTCTTAGATGCAACACTGATTACAAACAATGGTGGTAGGAAAAGCAATAAATTTAAACCAAACATTTTCTAGCAATGGGTCTTGAAAATTGCCAGTCGGTTGAACCAGATCAACCACAATACATGACTTATAGAAAAGAGAAAGTGCATTAAATAGCAGAACTTCAAGTAGATTTTTCTAAAAGAAATGTTGGGAATAACCAAGGGTGGGCTTCAAAGATTTTAGCAAGGGATTCTCTGCCTCATTGCTGGGTGAGCATGGCTATGGTGGGCGTGGCCTAGTCAGCCTCCTGTACCGGGGAGGGGTGTTTTTGCCCTCCCTGGGTTCTGGAGGCTTTCCTCGAGCCTCTGGGAGGGTGAAAATGGCCTCACCAGGCTCTGGAGGCCCTCTGGAGGCATTTCCAGCCTTATCAAACTTCCGATAGGCCCAGTTTTTGCCCTCCCTGACCCTCTGCATACGCCCTGCACTTACCTGCATCCAAACCGGGCTGTGTGGGGATTCTGGGAGGAGCAGGGCAGATGGGGCCAGCCAGGAATGGGATTTGGGGATTCTCCAAACTGCACAGAATCTTAGCTAAAGGTTCTCCCAAATCCCTGCGAACCCCCAGCAGCCTACCCCTGGAATAATTGACAATTAGTGTTGCATTTTAGAAGGCTACTTACTTGCCGAGAACACTTAGTTTCACGCAGGGCCTTAAGGCTTCCATTCCAGTGCAGAAGCTGAAATACGATCATAAGCTCCTAGGTGGGATGGGGTGTGGAGGGGAGATAATAAGGAAGATGCATTCAGTAGCCTAGGACTAGAATCTAGTTTCAAGCCAAGTTTAGAAAAGGTATAGAGTTTTATTAACAACTAGTTATTGGGCAGCATTTTTAAAGTGAAAATATTGCAGGATTTAGTGTGCAAGCAATGGATTAGATTCAAAATTACATTTCTGCAAATCACCATAGAAATACTATGATACATTTTGGTCTAGAGCAGTAGAATTAAACTCAAGTCTATTTCTCTATTTTTACAATAGGTGGTTTAACTCTAGACTTCTCCTTTTAAAAGTGGCTTTAATGCTTTGCAAACGTCCAACCCTTTTTCTGTTAATGTTGTATTATCATACACATTTATTGGAAGTACATTCATTGAAAGAAATGCTACACTATTATATTGCCTTTTACTATAATAAATTAAATAAATTATTACATAAATAAATATGTTTTCCCTCTTATTTCAGTGCAGTGGTTTTTGAAAAAAAAATAAAACTTATGAAGCTATTGTGATAGAACCATGAGTGTTTCAGTTGGATTGCCACGGGTCTTACACAAAAGGAAATATTTTCAATGGTCCATTCTGAAATCATTTTGTCATTTATTCCAGTAAAACACAGTCTTCCCTTGGTCTGGATATTCTACTCTTAGCAACAGGAACCCAAGAAAATAGAAATCAAGAACAAAGCTGTAAGAGCTAAACTTTTAAAGGAAGTTTGTTCATTTGACAGACATAGTTAGAGAGATGGAACATCAAAACAACAACAACAACAACAACAACAAAATACTACATATAAAAATCATCCTGTATATCTTGACAATTCTGGACAAATGAATCACATAAAGGCCACCACAAATACCTGAAATTCTAGCATTGTTTTCCCCATGTTTGATTCTAGCATATAGTGATATGCTCCAATACTTGTGCTTGGATCATCTGCATCATTTAAAGTACCCTTGAAAGGAAAAAGAGATAAATTAAACCTGAATTATGAAAGCTCATTTTAAGCAGAGAATAAAATGTGTTCAGTCTTTACACCTCATGTAAGCATGAATCTTTTCCAACAAAAGCAATGAGATACTTTTTATGTAAAGTATACACATTATATAAAAACTAGTTTAAGCCTTAATTAAGTGTACAGGTAGTCCTTGTCTTACAAACTTTCATTTAGTAACTGATCAAAGTTACAATGGCACAGAAAAAAAGTGACTTATGACTGATTTTCACTCCTCTGACCATAACAGTATCCCCACGGTCACGTGATCGAAATTCAAGCACTTGGTAACTGGCATGTATTTATGACTGTTGCACTGTTCCAGGGTCATGTGATTGCCATTTATATCCTTCCCAGATAGCTGCTGACAAGCCAGATTTACTTAACAACGGCAGCAATTTCGTTAACCACGGTGGGAAAAAAAGGTGATAAAATGGGATACAATTCACCTAACAATTGTCTTACTTACAACAAAAATTTTGGACTCAATTGTGGTTGCAAATCAAAGCCTGCTTTACTTTCTTAGCATTTATTCACATCTTCCTTTTGTATTTAAAAAAGAGGAATTACAAGAATTGTGCTGTTAGAGGTTGTGATCTGATATAAGCTAGTTGTGGTTGATCTGATTTTCAATTTCTCCTGGATAGCAGCAGATTTTTAAGCAAATATTTTCCATAAATGAGAGAATCTACCTGGTCTCTTCAAGGCCAACAAACCTAGCTACCATATTACTTACTTATTTTAGTACATGCAACTTACTGACTGGAATTGTTATAGTAACTTAGAGAATAATAATGAAACAGACCAGAGGTGTTTGCAGGAGGAGTCAAAAATGTCAAGATGGAGGCTGGCTCCAGACATTGGGAGCACAGCCCTTTTCATGTGTATAAAATGGGATATGTGAATGTGCATTCACAACCACCATCTTGACCTTTGTCCTGGAAAAGCGGCTAGATAAGAAATGGAATTGCATTTACATGCATTTATCTCTTTCCCTCCTATGTACACAAAAACCTGGTGTGAGAAAGCTGCATGTTTGTGGAAGGGATAATACCTGTTGGAACCTTCCTTTGCCCTCTCTCTCTCTCTCTCTCTCTCTCTCTCTCTCTCTCTCTCTCTCTCTCTCTCTCTCTCTCTCTCTGCCTTTCTCCTCCTCCTTCC